>JAHKKF010527973.1:0-23942 GCA_019740295.1 Labeo calbasu | reverse complement strand
TGACTGGTTTACCTTAAAAGATTAATTAAATGGTTTTAAATTTGTCCATTTATTTTTCTCCAATTTTTATTTGACATTTTAAAACAATAAAAATGTAGTCTATTTACGACTTTTTTTTTCTTGAACTAATAAATTGATAACTTGTGTCTTCATCTTAATTTTAAGTGTCACTTTTAGTCCCCTATACATGACAAAAAACAGATTTAGTACAAAAAACAAAAAAAAAAAACACCCACACATGTACACCATGTAATTTTAACCACAGCCCTAATTTACTCATAACCTAAAAGCAATATTCTACAAAGCGCACAAGTGAACAAGTATGCAGTGAAATTAAGTACATGGATTTACTATTGTAAATCCATTAGTTAATGTTCTCAAAAACTACAGCAAGACACTTGGGTATATTACTCTTTTTGTAGTTTTATTATTGGACAACAACTTTCATACCAGAGCTTTTCTTCTTAATATGTCAAGGAACTTCCTTCAAACACAAAAAGTACAAAATATATCTTTAAAAAAAAAGGTCGCAATCTATTTTGCTGGGAGAAGTATCTGATTGAAGCAGTACAGCAGTGCAATATTCACAATGGCTGTGAAATCTGTTGGAGAGCATAAGTGTTACTAGAATCTCTGTGGAACTTTCCTCGTAACACTCACGCAAATCTCACTAGCTTTCCATTTTTCCTCACTCCACAGGCTCGGCCTGGGCCTGATTACCACATTTGCCAAATTAAATCAATCAGCAATTCAGTTAACGAAAAAGAACCAAAGCAAACACACACAAGAGTTTTGCAGCTACTCAAGAAAACATTGTTTACATTAATTCTCTCTCCCCAAATATTCAATCAATCAGATGCGGAAATTTCATTTCATTTCAACTCTTGGGGATTTGCTTGCTGACCAAGGCCAGATCAAAACCGTATCAGCTTGTGAGATCCACAGTGTGTTTAGGAAAGTACACAAGCAAGATTTTAACCTGGTCACTGATAGATTGATATTAAGAGCGAGGAAAAGATTATGAATTTGAGGTTTGGGTTAAGATGAAACATGCAATAAAGTGACGACTGTCTCTCAAGCCCAACACACATACACACTCACACAAACACACACACGTATGCGCAAAACTGTGTCAAACCAAAATGCTGTAGATAAGATGTCATCTATCTAACCCACTCAGCATATTCTGTAACAGAAGTGAAATGGAAACAAAATGGTGGCAACAGTACCTCAAAATTGCTCCACATTATCAACAAAATAGATAAAGTTAATGTTTTTCGAGGTAATTATTCTAGTATATTGTAGCTACCAGTTGATGACTGTTATGATTCAAGTTTCGTGTCACAGAATTGCTTAGCAAACAGGATATCTGACATTTGTAAACATGAGTGTGAATTTTTACAGATCAGATTATGTGATTTTCACATTGGCTCCCTTCAACCCTTCCCGAGTGAAAATGCTTGGGACTTTGACATGCAAATGAAAATGATGAAAAAGTTAATCTATAAATAGGTATGTAGTAGTGGAATGGAACAAAAACAAAAACAAAATCCTGCCGGAATCATCCGGCACACAACAAAAAGGAATGTCCAGCATTAGTCCAGTTCTCTGCCTTGTACCCTATTAGTAATAGGGCACTTCTTCACAAGTTCCTGTTGAAATCTACAACTCGTCTTTGAGTTTAGAGTCTGTTTCCTCTTCCTCCTCCTCCTCTTCTTCTTCTTCTTCCTCTTCCTCCTCCTCCTCTTCTTCCTCTTCCTTATCTTCATCTTCCTCTTCATCCTTTGTCTCCTCCTTTCTTGTCTTTTCCTCTTCCTCACGCTTCTTTCTCTCTTCCTCCTCTTGACTTTCCTTCATCTTCTTCTCAGCATCCTGAACATAAACAATAGAAATTTTTTCAAATTAAAAACCACAATAAGTGGTTTAGGACATTTAGGAGGTGTAATAATTAAAGGAGTATACCTTTGTGGCACCCCAGTTCTCATTGCCAACCTCTTCTGCCAGCTTTGGGTCGTTGGTAATGAGGAAGTTGTCAAAAATGGTGCCAGACTTCACCTAAAAACAAGGAATAGTAGTTTAAAACGTGTCAATAAATGGTTGTTAAATATCTAAAAGCTGTAACTGTCTTTGAGACACAAAACAAATTGCTACCTGCCACAGGTCCAGTCCAATTACTCCGATGCTATCGTATTTATAGATTTCGTTGTCAGCTGTGTACTCGGGGTTATCAATCTCAGGGTGCACCCATTTCCCCTTGTAAGCAGGATTGTCAATCTGGCGGGGTTTCCACTCACCCTTGAAAATATTAAAAATTCAATTTAGGAAATGATATGGCAAAAAGACTCAGTGTTCATTGTGACAAAAAGTTTTTAGGTGTTATCTGCACCATTGTTCAATATTAAAGTCAGCATGATATGGAAATTCACCCTATCAATTTTCTAAACGCATGTCATTGATCTTTTTGTGAATGATTCATCCCATGTAGCCTGTTTTATTTTTGTAATTTTTTTTATTTGATGTATGCCAGGCTTCTCCAATCATTTCGTCTGCATAAAACCGCCCATTCTTACAATCGACCTCAAGCTTATTTTTAGATCTGCCTCCATCCAATCAACAACTGATGGATGTTTCCGTTAAAGAATTAGCTCATTCTAGAATTAAAATTACCTAAAGATTTACTTGCTCCCATGTCATCCAAGATGTTCATGTCTTTTTTTGTTCATTCTAAAAGAAACTAAGGTTTTTGAGGAAAACATTCCAGGATTTTTCTCCATATGTGACCCTGGCCCACAAAACCAGTCATAGACCCTTTTTTTCTTTTAATTGGGATTTATACATCATATGAAAGAATAAATAAGCTTTCCATTAATGTATGGTTTGTTAGGATAGGACAATATTTGGTTGAGATACAATTATTTGAAAATCTGGAATCTGAGGATGCAAAAAAAATCTAAATATTGAGAAAATCGTCTTTAAAGTTGTCCATACGAAGTTCTTAGCAATGCATATTACTAATCAAAAATTAAGTTAAGTTTTGATAAAAATAATACAATTAATATACTTTTAAATGCCAAATGCTCGTCCTGTCTTACTCTGCCTGGACTGTTTTTGCTCCGGGTCATGACAGTTAGGGTATGTCGAAAAACTCCCATCTCATGTTCTCCCTCAACTTCAAAATCATCCTATATCGCTGTTTTACCTTTTTTGTTATGGGTGTTTGATCTTCTTTGCATGTTCACTTTGCAAAGACTGAGTCGGAACTTCTGCAGTGATGTAGGATGATTTTGAAATTATTTTTGAAGTTGAGGGAGAAAATACGGTCAGAGTTTTTCGACATACCCTAACTGTATTGAGTCAGAATACACGGAGTTAAGGGAGAGAAATGCAAGATGAGCATTTGAGATGAAAAAGTATTTAAATTGTTCTTTAAATGAAAATAACTGATCGTTTTGCTAGAAAAGACCTTTCTTCCTCAGCTGGGATTGTTTACAACCGCATTTGGGATCTTTGAAGCCGCATTTAAATTGCATTTTGGAAGTTCAAAATAGGGGCACAACAGCAGTCCATTATATGGAGAAAAATGCAGAAATGTTTTCCTCAAAAAACAATTTCTTTACGACTGAAGAAAGAAAGACATAAACATCTTGGATGGAAAGGAGGTGAGTATATGTGAATCGTTTTGGAAGTGGAGTTCTCCTTTAACGCAGCTTCAAAGGGCTTTACACGATCCCAACCAAGGAATAAGGGTCTTATCTAGCGAAAAGGTCAGTCAATGTCAATGCGCGTCTTCATGCATTACATAATCACACTGGAAAAGTCACATGCGGTTAGTTCTTCGTTTGTGCACTTTGATTCAAAAACGTAGCGCAGAGCCAAAAAATCCCTCTCATTTTCTCCTCCAACTACAAAATCATCCAACAACGTTGTTTTACCTTTTCATTTTAAAGGGTGTTTGACCAAGTCTTTACACTTTCGCTTTGTAAACACCGGGTCGGTACTTCCGCTTGTGTCACATGTGACCTTTTCCAAGTTGTGGACGCAGAGCTAGTGCAAGACAAGCAAAAAAAAAAAAAAAAAAAAAAGGAAATAACTTTTTTTTTAGAAAATGGCCGATCGTTTCGCTAGATAAGACCCTTATTCCTTGTCTGGGATGGTGTAGAGCCCTTTGAAGCTGCACTGAAAATGCAGTTTGGACTTTTAACCCGTTGGTTCCCATTGAAGTCCACTATTTGGAGAAAAATCCTGAACTGATTTCCTCAACAACCTTAATTTCTTTTCAACTGAAGAAAGAAAGGCATGAACATCTTGGATGACATGGGGCTGAGAAAATCATCAGAAAATTTTCATTGGAGTGAACCAACAGAGACACATCAATACCTTGTATTCAGGATTGGTGACCATGGGCGGCTCCCACTCCCCATCCATCTCATCGTCCCAGTCATCAGGCTTCTTGGCATCAGGATCAGGGATGTTCTCAGGTTTGTCCCAGTCCTACGGAAACACACGGACAAAGAAAGCAAGGAACATATAATTTAATATTTTATATCAGAACAGCCAATACAGGAAATTCAACGTATGGAACAATTTACTTGGTGATCTGTGCATGTTTACCCCAAATAGTGACTTATAAAGTTTTGCGACAAACAGGAGAAAGACTCTGTTTGGTTTCTGGACAAACAAGGACACTGTCCTTACCTCTGGTTTCTTGTCATCAGGGTCGTCGATCTTCTCTCTCTCATCCCAGTCCTCAGGCTTTTTCGCTTCAGGATCTTTGATCTTTTTGGGAGGCAGGAAGTCCCAGTCTTCTTCCAAAGATCCAGACTCTACCTTCTTATTGTCAATCTTGACTTCGTAAGTGTTGTCAGGATTGACAATTAACGTGTACAGGTGAGTGTATTCATCATCCTGGATGACACAATACATGGTATATTAGTTTGCATGACTGGTGCCATGGTGCATTATGGACAAAAAATAAATAAATGAACAATTACCTTGCATCTAATGTCTTTGTTGATCAAATGATTTTTGCCTTTGTAATTGAAGATTACATGTACTTTCTTAGTGCCAGGGCCACAGATGTCAGGACCTGGAAGAGATAAAACACAAATTAAATCATCCTGTGTGTCCAAAAGCACAAAATATTTTTTACACATGTCCAATTTCACATCAGATTCATCAGTAAAGTGGTTATTGAGTTACTCACCAAACATGATATTATATGTGGAGTCTCCATGCATATCTTCCTGTTTGAGGTCTGATGGGAAAAGTTTGATGTAGCCTCCACCACAGTCAATGCTCTGCTCATGTTTTACTGTGAATTGGATCACGAGGGGCTGATCCTTGTTGTTGAAATCAGCAAAGCGGGTTGACAGCGCATAGAAATGAGCATCCTGACTGGTCTGAAGACCTGTAAGTTCACAATGAGATATGTGAGTAACTTAATAACTTTTCAGTTATTAAAATCCCCACACAAATCATCTGATGAATAGGGCTACAACTGTTAGTTGACTATTTTGATAACTGATTAATCTTTCGACTGTTTCTTTTTTATTAAACGCATGAAAAATTCAAAACTAGTTCCAAATATAGGCCTGCAGCTAACAATTGTTTTAAAAATCAATTAATCTGCAGATTATTCCTGTGATTAATTGGATGTAATCCAAAATTAAAATGAAAACAAAACCATTGTGATAAAAAAAAATTATTTACAGTCATTTTATTTCACATTCTGCCCAACATTGTCCTCCAATAACATACAATTTGACATGAATGGAAACAAATATGAATGCTAGATACAAGGATGTGAAGATAAAAGGCATTCAGTCATATGAACTCTGTTAAAACTTCTACATGTAACATTTCATGTATAACAAGAAATATTTTAGAAATGTCAAATCATCAACATTTTGGGTCAATATTTTTAAGACTGTTCATTTTGAATGTGAAATAAAAAAATATCTGCTTAAAGTAATTGATATACATATAGCCTCAAATAAATATTTTATTAAATATATTTAAAATTTTATTTTGAGTTCACACAGTGTTTAAGGCGTACTATTTGACTCAACCTTGGCAAAGCACAAAGTTGGACAAAAATGGGACTAAATTTAGTCTGTACCAGGGTAACTGGGCCCTACAGAACACGTGGTTTTGTAATGTTTTGAAACATAGTAAATATCAGATGGTGTTACATGCCTGCAGCTCAGTAGAGCAGAGGGAATGACGTCACAGTCAACAGCCCCTCCCCGGCATGCTATTCAGTGCATAAAATAATGCAAAACGGAGGAAACCACAAATTCAAACAAACCGGTGTCAATTATCTGGAGCATGAAAAAAGTAAAGCAACACTCACCCTTATCTTTCTCAGCATCGCCATAAAATTTGCCTGCAGAAAGCACAAACTTCCCATAGTCTGATTTATGCTTGGATTCCACCCATCGGCTCCTCCAGGTGTCTGAAATGTGCATGTGTGACATGAATATGAAATTAAATGCATTATCATTAGCATGCATGACATATGCATAATTAAAAGTAATATCAGATTAAATAAATCATCTGCTCCACTGACCATCATTCAACCATGCTACCATGACTACTTATAAGATAACAACTATCTAAAATGAAGACTTTTAAATTATTATTGTTGTTATTATTATTATTATTAATATTATTTAATGAATGCAACACACCATTGTTGCAAAGCCATTAAACAGGCATATAGTGACTACATCACATAGAAAATCTAGTCTATGGTGACTCCATCACATGCTCGAAAGACAGAGAAAGCATAAATAGCATCCATAAATAGTATTCAAAAAGCATAATAAGACAAATGCTTCAAACTTACCACCGTCTTCAAATTGCTCTCGGAAATAAACAGAAGATTCTGCGGTTATTAACGCGATGGACACGGCCATAAACAGTAGAGATAACGCTGTCATCTTTGCAGTAAAATATACACCCTTTTTAGGGAGACAGAATAGTAAAATATAAAGAAAATGATTTAATAAGAAATATGAGGCTTGAATATGTATATAATGAGCTCTGTTTGGATCTTCACATGCCTGCAAAACACTGTGCGCTGCTCCCTGTAGCACAGTCTCGCCTCTAGACTGGGAACAGATGGCTGGCTCTGATTGGACGGCAGCTGGAGACGACAGCGTCACGCCGGTCAGCCAATCAGATTATTTTCGGAATGCCGTGGAACGTCCTTTCTGGCCAATGCCAGCTGACCACGCGTTTGGCAGGCACTAGTGATGAGAAGACTCATTTCCGCGAATCGGTTCAATGAACCGGTTCGGAAAACGGATTCAGTGGTGCCATTACGTTCGTACGTGGTTCCTTCAGGCAGTCTGAAAGTGGTTAATCTTTTATTAAAGCCATGTAACTGTTTTGTAAATTATAAAACCGCTTCACGATTTAATAAAATGCTATTACAACCAACATTACAAGCACGTTAATTAAACAGTCGTGCAATCAAGTTGTGAATGCATTTCCAATACGTTAGATGGTTTGCACTTCACGGTTTGGTCGGTCACCAGGATGCGCCGCCATACTGGCAATACTCGGATGTAAACAATAGCATGACATGACAATAATTGACCATTTTCGGCAGCAATAATCAGCAAAATATGTGGGTTTCGTTCAGTTCAGTAGAATTGTTTACATTCAGTGCCGCCAATATTTCCGATTGATGACATATTGTGAAAAGTTTTATTTTAATATCTCTGATATTTGGTTTGGCGTTTGGTTCGATTAGCGAACAAATTGTTCATATCTATTCGTGAATAATTCATTCAAATCAGCTTGTGAAACAGGTTCAGCACATTTTCTAAAATGATCTGACAAGATCTGAAGGAATATTAATTTCCAAATAGGCATCTTAGCACATTTGCTCATGATAATTTAGTTGTTCAAGAACAAGATTACTTGTTAATGTAATGAATTTTTATTTCCACTGCGTTTAACCAAGCAAGTGATTTAGTGGTTTGCAAGATCTATATAGATATCAAGTCAAGAGTTTTGAGAGCTTGGCACATGAATTTATTTCTCTTTCTCTTACATTAGACAAATATCAGTTACAATGCCATTTCCCACTGGTTTCGTGTTATCAAAGGGAAAATGGAAATGCAGAATTTAAGCTTGCTCAACTAATAATAACAAACGGCACTAAACCAAACCCTAAACAGAAAACTGAATAGTTGGTCAAGTAATTTCATTTTTAAAAAGCTGTTGACAAGCATCCCACCCTGTTTGGCAACACTTGTCTGATATTATTTATAGACAAACCCTTACAAAAGTTTAGAGTTTTAGCTGGTGACATAAAATGTTTCATCCATCAAACATTCACCTTTAATTACATTCAAGCACAACTTGAATATAGTTCTTCCAGTAAACATTATCAAGGCTGACAAGTAAAAATCAAAAAGCTTATATGTTTTAGCAAGGACTGATTGTGAAAAGTGCAGTACATCAAGTCTCATTTAAAAAGAAATGACTCCTTCAGTCTCCTGTTTGTTAAGCTTAACACTGTAGCTCTTTTTCTACATTAAAATGCTAATTTCAGTAGCATATCTTCCCCACGTTCCCAACTGATTCACTTTGACATTTTCATATCAGAATGTTTAAAATGGAAATATCAATAAACAAAAAGCACATATGACATTTAACAAGTTTTGTAACCTTTAAATATACATGACACGAAAAGGAAAAAGTATACAATAAATGTATTAAACACAAGATTTTTTTTAACTGTTACATAAGTCTTGAAATATGATCTTCAGTGTAGACAATGATGACTGAATTATGCCAAAAAAATATGCAAAGTTCTAAAACAGCAACTAAAAGAAATATGAAGTTAAAAAAAAATTGTTTATCTTCTTAGTGGTATATGGTCGATTACCACAGAAAGTCATTTAAAATGGTCTTTTAGTTTGTGGAAACAAACTAAACCGCATTAGACAATAATATACTTACAAGAAAAGCCTAGCAGATCCAATCGATTCATTTTTCTACTGAATATCCTGTTTTGCTTAGAAATGCATATTATGGAAGTAAAAAAGGTTTGAAAACAGCAATTACCCTTTAACTGTAAATGTTTACACTGTGGTTTTGCTTGCTTGAGATGTTTCCAATGTAAGTACATTACTGTAAATGCAGTCTTTTTTTTAAAGAGGTTAGGTTGCTTAAATTCACATCAATGTCTGTAAACTGTAACATTGCTTGGGAGAAGTAGATACGATAGATGTAGATAAAAAGTTCTTAAAAATATGATTTTCTTCTCTCCGTCCTAACTCTTAGAGTGTAACATATGAGTGTTTTCTGCATTGTCTGTGTTGCATAATTTGCATTTCAGATATCAGCAGTCATTTCTGCTTCATTCAGGTATACTCTGTTCTTTTAATGTCAGTGGTCTTATGCTGGCCTCGTTATGGTAGAAAGAAATTGATCCTTTGAGGAATGGATTTGCAGCCTTGTGCAGAGAAGAGTTTCTCCTCCTTAGGAACGTACAGCATGGCTTTGGCCACTTCATCCAGCGTTCCCTCATCTGGCTGAAGGCCACGAGCTGCATACGCATCACGTGCACACAGTTTCACATGCCGGTACTCCAGCGGCAAGAAAGGTACAAAGAAGTCAATCAGATGGCCTGACATCAGCTCACTCTGTGCAAAACCTCCTGCAAAGGTAAAGTAATTTGAAAACAGGAACCATAACATTTAAAGTGAAAATCACAGAATAAAGACATGCATGTGTACAGCTGAAGTCTAAAGTCTCCAAAATGTGAATTATTTTACCAAAATAAAAGGGAACATACAAAATGCATGTTATTTTTTTATTTAGTAGTGACCTGAATAAGATATTTCACATAAAAGAAAATAATAGTCGAATTTCTAAAAATGACCTAAAATGATTCCTAATAGTGTTATTACCTGAATGATCTACAGCAGGGTTTTTTTTGTTTATGAGTCTCTTGTTTGTCCTTAACAGTTAAGCTGCCTGCTGTTGTTCAGACAAATCCTTCAGGTCCCACAAATTCTTTGTTTATTCAGCATTTGTGTATTTGAACCTTTTCCAACAATGACTGTATGATTTTGAGATGCATCTTTTTACACTGAGGACAACTGCAGACTCATATGCAACTATTACAGAATGTTCAAACGCTCACTGATGCTTCAGAAAGAAAAACGATGCGTTAAGGGCCAGGGGTGAAAACTTTGAATTTAAAGATCAGGGTAAATTTAACTTATTTTGTCTTCTAAGAAACAAGTATTTTCTGAAGGACATTACTAAATGAAAAAATATGATATTTAGGCAAAACAGGAAAAATGTACACATCCTCATTCTGTTCAAAAGTTTACACCCCTGGCTTATAATGCGCCGTGTTTCCTTCTGGAGCATCAATGAGTGTTTGAACCTTCTGTAATAGTTGCATATGAGTGCCTCAGTTGTCCTCAGTGTGAAGAGATGGAGCTCAAAATCATACAGGAAAGAGAAAGTGTTCAAATACACAAAAATGCTGAAAAACCAAAGAATTTGTGGGACCTTTGAAGACGGGCAGTTTAACTGTTCAGGACAAACAAGGGACTCATGAACAACTATCACTAAACAAAAAAAACACAGCTGTGGATCATTCAGGTAACAACACAGTATTAAGAATCAAGTGTATGTAAACTTTTGAACGGGGTAATTTTTATAAATTATTTTCTCTTGTTGACTATATGTAAATGTCTTTTATGTGAAATATCTTATTCAGGTCAGTACTAAATAAAAAAATAACATACATTTTGTATGATCCCTCTTTTTTTGGTAAAATAATTAACATTTTACAGATTCTGCAAGGTGTATATAACCTTTTGACAACTGTATATGAATTTATATCAACTGTCAAACATTTACCAATTAGAATGAAAAAATGCTGTTATAATGTGGGTGAATGTGTGCATGTGCAGTACCTTCTGCCTCCATGGCTTCAGCACGCAAAAGATGTTCCAAGTCTTCCATGCCGATATCTTCCCTATTCTGTCCCGAGTGCCAGAAATCCAATGCCACCTCATTGATGGCACCACCACCGATATTGCTAAAGCATGAGATTTAATTTGACTATAGCGACAAATTACATTTTTCAGAATCTGCATGCATTCTGCAAGTTAACTTATAGTGTATGTATACAGAAAAAAAAAATTGCAAACGTATGAAGCCATGTCTAAAGAACACACCAACCTTAGGAACAGAAATATGGCTCTTCTATAGCTGACCCCATCCACATTATCATAGTGGTCCATGTAGGGCTTTATGGCATCGATGAGTCCCGGATGAAGCTTTTCTGCCTCATCAAAGATAAAAAGAGTCTGTGGGCATCGCAGTACCATGTCTCGAATGGCTTCTCTCAGTTGGCCCTGGTCACAAACACACAGCACAAATACAAACACTGATTGTAGAGTTAAGGATTCACGTACGTGCGTATTTCAGAATTTGGACAGCAATCACTTGTGCCATTTCTATGTTTGCTGAATCAGGTTTTCTAACTTAACTATCCAAGTATATCAGGGGTGAATTGCATAATCATACAAGCTGGACCTCTGGCTCTGTATTTCATTTGATTTTCTCAAGCTAAATATATCCAAGCAAATGAATTATGGTACAAATAACAAATATTATACTAATGTCTAACATCATAATGTAATCAAATACTACATTTGTTTATAAAAGGAAAGCTAAATCAACAAACAACCGCTGAATCAGAACAAATGACCTGGCTAGGCATGTGGGTGTCAAATGTTGAAACTTTGCTCACCTTGTACACGTCCACCAATCTCGCATGAGGGAAGTGGAACGGGGCAATGAACAAACGCACACATTCGCTCTTTATACCGTCCCGGTACAGGTTGTCCGCTACTATACGGGCCACAAAGTTCTTGCCTGTCCCAGACCAGCCGTGAAAGGACAGAGTCAGTGGTTTGTTGGACTCAGGGTTTTTGATGAAACCCTGAATGGCTTTCAGAACCACAGACTGGGCCAGGTGCTGCCCATGCAGCTTCACCTGTAGATCTCTTTCCAGTCCTGAAATATACATTTAATATGCACATGTCAAGAAAAGAAAAGAGAGAAAATCATTCACTCAAATTTCATGATTTTTGTTTAAACTTTCTGGTATTTCTAGTATTTCCAACCTTAAGTAGCACGGGTATATTTGTAGCAAAAGCCAAAAATACATTGTATGGGTCAAAATGATCAATTTTTCTTTTATTCCAAAAATCATTAGGATATTATGTAAATATCATGTTTCATGAAGATGTTTTGTACATTCCCTACCATAAATGTATTAAAACTTATTTTTTGATTAGTAACACACATTGCTAAGAACTTCATTCGGACAACTTTAAATGGGATTTTCTCAACATTTTGATTTTTTTGCACCCTCAGATTCCAGATTTTCAAATAGTTGGCCAAATATTGTCCTATCCTAACAAACCATACTTCAATGGAAAGCTTATTCAGCGTTCAGATGTATAAATCTCACTTTTAAAAAAAACCCCCTTATGACTGGTTTTGTGGTCCAGGGTTGTATAAAATAATTCGTGAATGATGTTGATAACTGGCTCTACCTGTGATGTTATTTGTAATCCTACAGTCTCCTGAATCACAGCATTGACCCAAGCTGCAGTACCATGCAGTCAGCATGCCAGTGTAGTACTGGGGAAACCCTGACCAAATGTCTCCAGTAGGCACTGAGAAGAGAAGAGTGTTACATAAGCTTGCAGTGAGTTAGATCATTACAAATGCCTTTTTTTAAATCCCAGAGACTCGTAAAAGCTTATCCAAACCAACTTAAAACGCATTATTTTTAACCATATATTTGAAATGTTTTATTATTAATAATGAATTTATACACTATTCTGTTTAGTATTAGTTGAAATTTTCTAAACGCATTTATGAAAAAATAATGTATGCCACGTCGGTTATCCATTCCAATCTTAATTTTTATGTAAATTATATATACAGTCTTTGTATAATCATATTATTAAAAACATTTTACTACAACATATATTAAAATATGTCTTTACCTTGTTGGGTCGCATCATCCTGGTGTGGTTGACAGTCCCCTTCCCAAATATTGCAATAGATGTAATTGAAATAATAGGTAGAAACATTTGAAATGCTGTCGAATTGGAAAAAATCCGCATCAGCCGAAACAGCCAGGAATGAGAGCAAGATTACGAGTGAAAACATCGATGCCGACGGAAATATAGATCTCGCAAAAACTGTAACATTGAGCTATTAGATCTGCAATTGTAGCGTCCATTCATATATGCATCCGAGTCTCATTGACTGCAGGCCGCATCAGCGCTCAACGCTTGGAACTGAAACGCGACGTCACAGTGTACGTTGGAATAGTAGAACGAGCGGGTAGAATCATGAAACGGGGTACAAAATGGGCGGGGCTTGGCGTAGTAAAAAAAAATTCTTTTTTTTTTGGGTATCATCAATACAATGGCTATTCAAAACTAAAACTATTAAAATTACTTAAATATTAAAAACCATCCGTGTCGTTAGGTTTAATTTCAGGCTGACGTTGTCACGTGGTAAAGGTTCATTTTCTCAGCGCTGAGCAGATTGGACCAATCGCAGTAGTTTGAGAACTTGATGTAGGATTTGTCAGCCATGGTACTTCTATACTCTTTGGCATAGATATTGCTGGAACGAATTTTTGTTTTAAGTAACGCTGCTACTGTAGAACCGGTTAGCGACTTAACTTAGTTGATGGTCTGCTTTTGAAATACAAAATTCACTAGATTTACTAAGGGTAAATGCTCGGTCCAATGAAAGATGCCATTTCAAGTAGTGAGAACGTGGCGCTTACTATGGAACCTCTTTTCTGACAGAATTGTGCTTAATTAGAAATTATGAAATGCATGTGACAACCATGACAAAGCGTGAGATATCAATTTTTAATTGAAGTCAAATTACAAATCCTATCACCACTGATTTTCAACCCAGTTTGGTCTTGCAATGCTGGATTCAATATCTCAAAAAAAAATAATAATAACTGAATAAATGCTTTTCACTGATGCATGTTAGGATAGTCTGAAAACTGGCCAAAAATCTGGAGTCTGAGGGTGCAAAAAACAAAAACAACTGAAATAGAGAATTCAAAAGGAATTTACAAAATACCTTAATGGAACATGGTCTTTATTTGATATCCTAACAGTTGTTAGCATAAAAGAAATCCATAATTCACCCATACAATGTATTGTTGGCCATTTCTACAATTACAAGCTACTTATGACTGGTTTTGTGGTCCAGGGTCACATACTTGAGGAATAAAAACAGCACATGCTACTTCATGCCTCAAAAGCATTTTAATTAGTCACCATTGATAAAAGGTGAATCAACCAACCCACACATGTATTTTTAAACTTAAGACTGACTTTCAAATTGACAACTTTAAAGTAAATGACACTTCACAAACTTTATAGTTAGAAGACACAAAACTGCTTTAAAACATTTTACTGCTTCAAAAGACAATAGACTTCAAATCAGAAAGCCATTCAAGTGAAGCTCTGGAACATCATTCTGAAGAGTCAGATGCAGGCAGCACCGTTCTGCAAGGAGAAAGAGGAAAAGGATTTAAGAAGAGCACGAGCAAACAATCAAGGTTCAAGGTCTCAGAGTTAACCTCAGATTTTATGGAACGGTATAAGGATATAATCAGCGGATTCATTTGGCAGAATCTCTTCATCACCGGTTACAAGTAGTAAAAGAAAAAGGTGAAAAGTGTTGCAGTCATACCTTATGCCACCATCCATTTTTCCAGAGCCATCCTGCATAGTCCTGAGCTTCCTAAAAAGAAGTTTCCATTGGTTAGTTGGTCACAAGCAACACATTTCCCCCAACCCAAGACCTGGCAAAGAAAATCACAAATCAAACTGAAAGATACTGGGAAAGACTGCAAATAAATACCAACCTTTAAGAGTGCACATCGCATACATAACCCCATGTCACAACGGAACAGCCACCACCATTCCTGTCAATGACCAGACACCAGTTAGAACAGAAGACATCATGAGAATCTGGATTTTAACATGTGACCAGATCAGCCAGAGCTAATATCCATCCTCCATGTTCAAAGTCAGTGGACGTTATTCATCACAATGGTCAGAGCTACAGATTAACAACTAGAAGAGTAATTACTCACATCAACTTCAATCAGCACATGCCTACCCAGTCCTAAAAAGATAAAAATAAATAGACTTAGTGAACCGGTCGGCTTTCAAACACAAAACACAATTACTTGGTCTTAATCAGAATGTAATCATGTCCTCAAAGAGATAGGAGACCTGATTCGCATTCATCAGTTTGAGACCTTGGTACACTACAAAGTCACTTTAACTAGACTTACCAAGAAAAGCATTTAGACAGCTGCCGATCCTCCCAAGAGTAAAAGCTGCAACTCATGAACTCATGCTGTAGAGAAAAACAAGCAGTAGTAAGACAAAAGCAACACAACACGTACTGAAACAGTACACCAGTGATGCATCAGATAGGAGCGAAAGACAAAAATTGCTCGTTCTACATGGAAATTCTGCTGAACTATGAGCTCATCATTTGCATCACGTCTTAGAGACATTTCAAAAATGCAAAAGTCAAATAAAATGACTTTTAGGTTAACCATTCCTTGTATGAAAAGTAAAAGAACAAAATACCATGCTCAGCTGACATCTTCACCTCTTTTGTGCCAACATCTTAAGTAACCTGTAATGTGAGAAACTATTAGTACAGAACAAAGACGAATAATAAAAGGTCTTAAACAAGCACTGTTTCAGTACAAAAGATGTCTTTCAGTCCAATTCAGAGAGATTCCCATTGTTTTGTAAAACAAACATCATTAACAGTGTGTAACATTGTAAATCACAGAAGTTCACACCGATTAAACAACCGGTTTATTTGTCAGGGATGTCCTCACAGAGATCAGAGACCCAATTCGCATTCAACAGTTTGAGACCTTGGTATTAGTCACTTAAACTAGACTTACCCAGAAGACCATTTAGACAGGTGCCAATCCTCCCAAGAGTAAAAGCTGCAACTCACGAACTTGTTCTGCAGAGAACAAGGAGTAGTAAGACAAACGCAACGACACAAGTACAGAAACAGTACACCAGTGATGCATCAGATAGGAGCGAAAGACAATTTGTTCGTTCTACATGGAAATTCTGCTGAACTATGAGCTCATCATTTGCACCACAGATGGTTAACGGGATAGTTCACCCAAAAATGAGAAATAAAAGTCATTACTCACTCTCATGTCACTTCAAACATGCAAGACCGTCATTCATCTTTCGAACACTTAAGATTATTTGGTCTATGTTCTTTGTACCTTTCCTGACCTCAAGTCTTAATTTGAGTTCTGATGAACGGTCCTACAGGTTCGGATAGACATGAGGGTGAGCAATTCGTGTTCGAATGGATGGTTCGATTTTTGGGCAAACCATTCCTTTAAATATTAAAAATACCATGCTCAGCTGACAGCATCATCTCTCTTGTGCAAACATCTTCAGTAGCCTGTAATATGAGAAACACTATTAGCACAGAACAAACACAAAAATAAATTAGGTTTTAAACAAGCACTGTTTCAGTACAAAATCATGTCTTTCAGTCTAATTCAGAGAGATTCCCATTGTTTTATAAAACAACCATCATAAACAGTAAATGACTGCAGCTTGAGGTATTTTAGGATGAATTCAAAATGCTTACCTTTTGATTTAGCTGTACTGCACATGGTCCTATGAATAAAAGAATGGGCAAATGTTAACACAAATCACACATGCAATACTTATGTTTATCAAACGCTGTGCTTCAGATAAGAGCTTGGTGGCTGTATTTTCGTCAGCGTAAACTCAAGAGTAGCAAATATGGTAGTCATCATAAACACTTACACATTAAAGCACGGCATTTATAAAACAATACGTACCTTTCAACAGTGCAACAGACCCGCACCATATACCTACAAGAATAAAAAAAAATAAACTTTAAATAAATTAATAAACCCAACAATGTAGTTTAAAAGTGGCAACAGTTATAATAAAACCTTGCAATGCCTCAGAGAAATGTGTTCTCAGAAATCACTCCTGTCCACTACTCTTATCGTTTTTATTCATCATAAGCAAAGCATTCAAAACGCATTTAAAACAAACAGTGTATATACCTGTGGTCACCCTTTACCAAAAGCCCCAAAGCACTGGCCCTGGAAATAAGTGAATTGAATATAATAAACATTTGTAACATTGAAGTTTACACCAATTAAACTACTAGTTTACTTGTCAGGGATGTTTGGTCATCAAATGTGTCAGATGTCCCTACATACATCGTTATCTCATCATGCAAGTAACTTAAAAATTGACATTATAAGCTATGGACTCACATGGAAAAATAAAGTGTTTGTCAAGTAACGGAGTTGGTGAACTTCTTCGGCCTGCTCCAGGTTCCTGCAAGCAAAGAGGGAGAGTGCCGATTACAACTCTGAAACGTTGACATTACAAACTTAGTTAAAAACCTTGCAATGCTTCAGAGTAAAAATTCTCAGAAACCACTTCTGTCCACTACTCTTATACATTTTAGTCATCATAAGCAAATCCAGATAGAGAAAGAGGGAAAAAAAAAAAAAAAAAAAAAAAAAAAAAAATACCACTTGCATACCAACTGTCTGCTGCGTTTATCAATCCACATGATACTGGACCTGGAGATTTAGGAAAAAAATAAATAGATAGTGAAAATGAAATTTAAAACAATCATATATATCAGATGTTTGTACTCATCAGAAATTCTCTGATGTCCCTACCAAAAATCACTTACCACGACGAAAATTTCTTCAACCTTTGTGTGAGAGAAAAAGCACCTTGGACACACTGCTCCAGATTCCTGCAAGCAAAAGAAGCCGATTACAAATCTAAAACGTTGACATTACAAACTTAATTAAAAACCTTACATTGCTTCAGAGTAAAAATTCTCAGAAACCACTTCTGTCCACTACTCTTATACATTTTAGTCATCATAAGCAAATCCAGAATAGACTTAAATAAGATTTAAGGTTTACATACCAACGGTCTCCCGCGTTTAAGAACCCGCAGGATACTGGACCTGGAGATTAAAAAGATTAACTTGAAATTAAGTTTAACACGATTGTGTATATCAGAAAAACATCAGAAATTCTCAGATGCCCTTATCAAAATTCATTTATCGTCAAGCAAGTGAACATGAGGTAATAATTCGCTGCTACGCACTTTCAAACCAAGTCGGCCAAAATTGAATTAAACGTTAGTAAGTTAGTTTTTGTTAAACTACCATTAAAACATGTGGCTTAAAACGGATTTGAAGCACACTTGAAAAGGTATTTTAATTGCAAGAAACATTTTAACGCCCATTCGAGGCCTAGCACGTGGACCGCACTTCAAATGAGCAACTCTCTTTCTACCAGAAATGAATTAAAAACAAAAAATACAAATAAAACATGACGTCTTACTGCAGTTACAATTCAAGCATCTACATTACATAACAAAACTTTACACTAAGATAATTTACAACGATTAAATAAAGCCATGAATTACCTTCTTTGCCTTAAAGCGCCGCAGAAGAATGAGGACGAAAGACCAGGTCGCTTTCCCTTTTATACTGTTCAACGCAATGGTTTCTGGGAAATTCCTGTACTCATATTAGTACACTTTATTGACAGCAGGTGGCGCTGTGGTGCCTTTACTATTGAGTGATACTGCCACGTTGTTACAATATTTACTAATTTAAATAGTATAATAACGTCAGTGAGATGAGTGTACTAAATGGCTTATTCATGTTTCGTTTAATGCATCTGGTACATAGATAGTGGATTCTGTAAAACACACTAAAATGAAATTCTTTCAATAACTTTTCTAATAAACAGAGAAGAATAAAGAACTTTGTAAAGACTGCATCCACAAAAAGCGGTTTGTAGCCAATGAGATTTTAGAACAGCAAAGTATTTTCAATGATCACCTGCATGAAAGTGGTTAATATCATTATGTTTATGTGTAAAACAAATGTCTGTGAGTAATTCTATACTGAGAACGTTCACGTATGTTTTTACATACATCATATGTGTACATATAAAATATCTCTTGGTATGAAAAGGTTATCCACCTCTTTCTTTAACACGGAAGTAAGTCTACGGGCAGAGCTAGGTAGTAACTGATTACATGTAATCTGGATTACGTAATCAGATTCCAAAAATTAAGTATTTGTAAATTAATTAAATTACATTTTAAAATACTCATAATCAGACTACAGTTACTTTTTTATGAATTACACGATTACATACATAATAGCAATAATTTATTAATTATTAATTATTTATTGACCCTAATTCCTCTATTCCATCTTTTAAATTTTCCTTTCTAAAATAGTCTACTACTTATATACTTATAAAGTCTTCCAGTTTTGTGGACATTCACCTTCACACAAGAGATCAGTCATTAGTCAGGTGGCGACAGCATTTGACCATTGGATTTACAAAAATCATTTCCAGTTTAAGACTTGTTTTAACATTACATCAACTACTAATGAACATACATTTTTATTTGAATTATCACTCAGTTGGTTATTTTACCATGTATTACTTTGGAAGTCTTGGCCTTTTGTCTTTTAAACACATTAAAATGCACAAACTCACCAACTGTTTCGTCATCGCTTCCTCTTTCCCCTAATATTTTTATATGAAGTAACCCTGAGATTTTAAAATATATATTTTTATAGTCAAGTATCACATTTTCATGTTAATGGTTCTCTGACACTGATTATGGTCGCATGACACAGGTAAACAAATAAAATATTTCATTTTTCAGTAAGTGTTTTATCTTGATTCATTTAAAAATTATTTGTTTGTAAATTTAACATTTTTAAATTTATGGATTAGCTTTTCATTGAACTCATAAACCCTCTGCAGTTCCTTTACAAACCCTGTTTTGGATGTAACAGTGTATAATACACTTTGTGTTGTTGATAACAACAAATATATTTTCGTACTTTTCTTTTTATATCAATATGGTACAAGATTGTCCTATTTAAATCAACATAAAAAATGAGATAGGTCAAAAGTAATCTAAAAGTAATCAAAAAGTAGTCTGATTACATTACCTAAAATGTGTAATGTAATGGATTACGTTAACTACAATTTTTGTTTGTAATTTGGAATCAGTAACGGATTACAATTGGTAAGTAATCTACCCAGCTCTGTCTACATAATACGTCATGTTTTTCAGTGCTTGGCCTTTAATTTTTGGCTTTTAACCAATCCACCTTTTCTTCAACACGGAAGTAAGCCTATGGGAAAGACTTCCAGTTCATTATCCGCTATAGAGGAATAACGAGAAGAATCATGAGAAGAATAACAACGTGCAGTAAACGGTAAAACTGTTTGCACCACAAACCAATGTGCTTATAATTAAGACAATACATTAAAACAATATGGTAAGACACACCAAATCGTAAAATCAAGCAGCAAAAAAACAAACAAATAATTACATTTAAAAAAAAAAAAAAAGAACGCGGATGTGACCAGAAGCCAGACATATTAAATCTACAAATGGTCACGCCTGCTCTTATGGAAAAATAAGGTGGATAGCAAACATGACTTATTTTATATAGAAATATGGTGACAGTGCACTGTCTATACTCATTTTACCTGAACACGGAAGTCTCGTCTGCTTCATAACGAAAGATGCTTTGCATTTTAGGTCTCTGATGGCTCTAGACAAATTAACGCACAGCTTAACCCTGCGCACATTTTTTATTTAAAAAGTTTTTTTTTAATTACCTCAGTCGATCTTTTTACTGCCTTTAATGGATTTCTATGGGGACCGGAACATGAGAACATTCAAATGGAAGTTAGAATCGATAATGGCGCTACTCATCGGTTACTCAGGAAAACGGTGGATATATTACTTACAAGGTTCCCACAAATTTGACCAAAGAATTTCCAGTCTTTCATGATTTTTCCAGTCATTCATTATTTCTCTGCTGAAAAAAAAAACAATAGAAACCATCACAGAAATTCTAATTGTTTCCTGTAGTGCGTTTTGGGACATGGGACATATTCTATTAAGATTTAGTGGTTTTAACAACCCGTCATTAGATGGCGCCCAATTACGAGTAGAGACCAACAGGCACAATTACAGTTTTCATTAAAACCAGTACAATTCCCATTATAAGCAGTAAAACCATTACAAATTCTTAAATTTCTATTGTTTTTATCCAGCAGTGTTCTGAATACGAATTTATAAATACTAATTTCTAGTCACTAAAAAAAGCTGAACAAAATTTGAGAAAATACACATTAACTATGACTTATAAGATAGTTAATTCCCATTACTTTGGAAATCAAACTGCAACAAATACCTGTAGTTCAAATGAAGTAAAAACCTACAGAATCACTGAAACAAGAAATGCATTCACCTTCTCACACAAATTGGTCTCACTGAGATTTAATATTATAGTTGATACATGGAAATCTGGTACAATCAATTGTTGTCAGGCAAAGAAAAGTTTTTTTGGGATTGCTTCTGGAAAGCAATACTAGGCGAAGTGAACTTTACTGCATAAGGCCTCCAATTCACTACAGAATATGAAGAGCAAGTGGCTTTTTTTAAGCTATAGCAGTAATGTTTTGCTCTAATTGCATCTCAGGAAAAAAAAAAGGATAATACAATTTGATTTTGCTTGTTGATAATGTTACACATTGTATAGACGTCATTCCAGGAGAAAACACTGACCTGAGTGACTCCATGCATCTACAGACTGTTATTTTTACCTTCAAGAAGACAATCAAATTTTTCTGATGCATGACTATATGAAACGTATATTTATTTGGATTAAAATGTGACATTTCACAGAAAGAGAGATTGCAGGGCAATTTGTGATAACATTGCTTGACCTCAGGGGGATAAGCACAGATTTGTTGAATGGTTTTATTGTGCACCGTTACGATTTCCTACTGGACAGTCCAACTTTATACTAAGTTGATAAATTATGTGGACACTCAAGCAGCATTCTATAAAAAAACAGCCTCCCCGAGGCGCTAGAGCATACCAAATCATTCCCAAAAAACAAAAAAACATAATCGGAATGAATTATAACCATGGCAGATTTCAGCCCCGTAATATAAATGGTAAATTTTGCTCATTGTGGCTTTTTGTAGCATGAAAGGCTGATGATGGAGTGGAACATAAAGGGAATGGCTGCCGTCAAGTACGTATAATCAAACAATTACTATTGCCCTAGAGAAAGAAGATAAAAGGAAAACAAGAATATATCATATCTTCTATATATATAAATAGCTGTAGCTAGCAGTATGTGAACCAAGTTCTCCTTTTGTTTACTTTGTGGTTCCACCGTTAAGGCTTTTCGAACATTAAGATACAGCCTTCAATCCTCAGTCTGCTGCTTCCCTGAGATACAGAACGCTGTAGTTTTCAGAGTTTGTTCGATAAAAACACCTCAACCCCTCAGGAGTGGGAGAATGAGAGAGAGAGAGAGAGAGACGTCCACTGGGATCGTTCTTCTTTTGCCGAGACGAGAGCGCTTGTTTGATTTGTGATGCTAAAGGGCTTCTGAACACGTCTTCTGTGTTTTCGTGATGTTTTTTTCTTCCTCAAAGGGTGATAGAGGTGGAAGTGTTGAACTAGTGAGCAGGGAGGTTTTTTATTCGTATAGATTAAGTTTTTTTTTTTTTTTGTCATTCGTTCAAACTTCGAAAATGCAAAGCTGTAAGGGTTCATTCGTCAGTCATTCCAAGGCTGAATAAGAAAAGTGGTTTGCGAGAGAGTTCTGTTTGCCAGACTCTGTGGGTTTTGGAAAGGGAGTCAGTGTCGTTGCGATGTTAGTCGCTTCAGGAGAGGCTTGTCGTAGACCCAGCATTCACCGTCCTCATGAAACAGCTGCAGGGAAACAAACAAATCACTCTTTAAACAAACAGATTAATTCATGTGAATCACTGAATCAAAGATGCTCAAAGGTGTTTTACATTAAATGAATGTATGTTCTAATATTTTCAGCAAAACAGTTCCTGCTATAAACAAATCTATCTTCAGATCCATCCATTCATCCATATTTAGATCCATCCATCCATCTATCTATCCATTCACCCATTCATCTATATTCAGATCTATCCATCCATCCATATACAGACCTATCTATATCTATCATCTATGCATCTATCAATCCATCCATCCATCCATCCATCCAGCCAGCCATCCATCCATCTCTGTCTATCCAGCCATCCATCCATCCAATCATCTCTCTCGCTATCTTATCCATCTATCCTTCTATCCATCCTTCCATCTAGCTATATTAAAATCTATATCCATCTATGCATCTATCTATCCATCTATCCTTTCATCCATCTCTATTAAGATCTATCTACCCATCCATCCATCCATATTCAGAGCCATTCATCCATCCATCCATCTTCAGATCCATTCATCCATATTCAGATCCATTCATCCATCCATCCATCTTCAGATCCATCCATCCATATTCAGATCCATTCATCCATCCATCCATATTCAGATCCATCCAACCACATTCAGATCCATTCATTCATCCATTCATCCATCCATATTCAGATCCATCCATCCATCCATCCATATTCAGATCCATCCATCCATCCATCCATATTCAGATCCATTCATCCATCCATCCATATTCAGATCCATCCATCCATCCATCCATATTCAGATCCATTCATCCATCCATCCATATTCAGATCCATCCATCCATCCATCCATCCATCCATCCATATTCAGATCCATTCATCCATCCATCCATATTCAGATCCATCCATCCATCCATCCATCCATATTCAGATCCATCCATCCATCCATCCATATTCAGATCCATCCATCCATCCATCCATCCATATT
>JAHKKF010527972.1:12215-23102 GCA_019740295.1 Labeo calbasu | reverse complement strand
TTTCGCTAGATAAAAGACTTATTCTTCAGCTGGGATCGTGTAGAGCCCTTTAAAGCTGCACTGAAACTGCAATTTGGACCTTCGTCCTGTTGACTACCATTGAAGTCCACTATATGGAGAAAAAATCCGGGAATGTTTTCCTCGAAAACCTTAATTTTTTTTCGACTGAAGAAAGAAAGACATCTTGGATGACATGGGGGTGAGTGAATTATCAGGAAATTTTTATCCTGGAAGTAAAATTATACTTTAATAATCTGAAGAACTTTTATCCACTATAAAGAACATTTTGTACAACAGTAAGATTCCAAGAATATTTAAGGTTCTTTAGGTCACCAAAGATGATTTATTAATAAGATGGTATATACAACCAGAGCAACACTCAAGATGGTTGGTAAAGACATGAAGTAAAAAATCCACACCTTTCCAAGGAGACACTCCACCGTGGCGGTCTGCCTCACGTTCCCCACGTGCACCGTGACCTGGAAACCACGGCGGAAAGTCTTGGCGTGGAACAGGAGGACTATGGCGGCCTCAAACTGCCAGCAAATTGTAGGGTTCATTTTGGGACTCACCATGACCATGCCCTAAAAACACAAACAATCAAGATCATAAAGATATGGCTACGTAACAGCTTTATTTAGTCTTTTCTCCTCTTGCTCTCATTTTGAGATCAGACCTTTCGCAGTAACGAGCGATCAAAGTTCCCAAGCGCAAGTGTGGCGGCCTGTCCGGCTCTCAGCACGCGACAGCCGGAGCGATTCCTGTGAATACTGCACACCTTCAACCTCAGGAACCGCCCATCATCGGTGGGACCCACAACCAGCCGGTCTCCTTCACGACACACACCGCTGCGTGTGAATGGAAAGTCAATTACGAACTAGAAAAGGAAAGTTCGTCAAGACAAATTGAAAAAGCCTTGAAGTTTGAAGGTTACATAGGCCTTAAGATGTGGTCACATTAACCATCATTTAGCAAATTTTCGCTGGTAAAATCCGGTCAATTTAATAGGAAACAGGGCGATCAGGGGAGATGGAAATATTCTTGTAGCTTCATAAACTTACGGTTGAACCACTGATGTCACATGGGCTATTTTAACAATGTCCTTATTACCTTTCTGGGCCTTGAACATGTGTATGCAGGATCAGAAAGCTCTTGGATTTCATCAAAAATATCTTAACTTGTGTTGTGAAGATAAACAAAGGTCTTATGTGTTTGGAACGACATGAGGGTGAGTAATTGATGACAGAATTTTCAAGAATGACGCAACAGATGTGGACTGACCTGTACAGTGTTCCACCGACTACTGTTCCTACATCAGGAACACTGTAAATCTCATCCACCTGTAGGAACACATCAATTTGACATAGAATATCTTGAAATATCTTACAATTAAGACAAGATGTGTGTGTTGGTATAAGTGTAAGTGTGTTTGTACCTGGAACTCTGTGAGCTGCTGCATGAGCTCCTCTTGCTCCTTGCTGTTGCTCAGAGGAGGAAGAATGTTGAAAAAGACCTTCAGAAGGTCAAGGTTCTCCCCAGACACACTAGAGAGGGTGAAGATGGGCGTCACACTGTGGAGAGAAAAACACATCATTACACACACACACACACACATACTGTACAAACTAGAGTTCTGAACTGCTATCAGCGGTAAGGTACTTAAGGGTAAGGGTATTTAAGTAATTTAAAGAGATAGTTCAACCCAAAATGAAAATTCTGTCATTAATTACTCAGTTACTTGTTCATCTTCGGAAACAACTTAAGATATTTTTGATGAAATCCAGAGCTTTCTGACCCTGCATACACAGCAACACAACTGACACATTCAAGGCTCAGAAAGGTAGTAAGGACATTGTTAAAATTACAGTTGAACCACTGATGTCACATGGACTATTTTAACAATATTCTTACTACCTTTCTGGGCCTTGAACATGCTGTCTATGCAGGTTTCATCAAAAGTATCTTAATTTGTGTTTCAAAATGAACAAAGGTCTTATGAGTTTGGAACAACATGAGGGTGAGTAATTAAAGACAGAATTTTCATTTTTGGGTGAACTGTCCCTTTAAGTCTTAAAGGTACAGTACCAACAACAGTTTATAACTGTAAGGCTCAAAGAGAGGGTGGAAAGTGGTCAGGAAACATTAAATTATGACTGTTTATGTTGCAAGAAACATTGATTTCAGGTGAAAAGAAAAATGCAATAAATGTACCTGGAGGATTGTGCGAACTGCTGTGCGGCGGTGACGGCATCATCAGGGTTGGACACCACCATTGGGACCTTGTTGCAGCCGGGTTGTTTAAGCACTCTCTCCAGCTGACGGACCGTTTTCTCCACTGTGCTTTTACCGCAGAGGTCAACCTTACTCACCACAATGAATATGGGCACCTTCAGCGCCATCGCCAAACCCAGGTGCTCCCTAGTTGTGCCAGCTGGGAGGATAGCACATTGTGAGAATAACACAATCTGTGTGATTTTAATTCATGATTTAGAAATTGATTTTTAAAATGAACTAAAAATACACACTACCGTTTAACTCTTGTGCAACCTTTTGGACATTTTTGTCTTGCTTTTTGTGATCATTTCGCTCGAGTTATTGCCAGCTGCATACATTTTGGCACAGGTCTTTATTTTTATTGGAATTTTACTATTTCACCTCCATTTCCTTTAATACATTTATTTTGCACTAGGTACAAAAAAGTGTAACACTTAGCACCTTTTGGACAAAAATGTCCCCACTGAAACCCATTAAAACTGTTATTTTTAATCACAGTGCCATTCAACTGTAAATGATGCTATTTTTGTTAATAGACTTTTATTCTATTGGCAAGGATTCAAATTTAATTTTTTACCAGATGGTGCCATTTTTTAAGGTTTGGCCAATAAAGCAAATACTCACTTTATTCCTGTTTTTTGCTAATGCAAATTATAGAGCCAATTGGATAAATAATGCAGCTATAATTGTGTGGGTGTGTTGGTATGGATGTCAGAGTGTGGTTTGTATGTGTGTCATAAACAAAAAAAAATGTGTGCATGTTCTTCTAATGTTTGAGAGAGAAAAACTCTACTGAAAATCACAAATCCAACCACTGTGTGCACCAGTGGAGTTTTGCTGGTATCTTATGGGGGAAATTTGGTACTGTGTCCAAACAAAATCTTCCTGAAAGCTCATTTTTTGAGATATCAACCTCAAATTTGTTATCTTAGAGTTTAACATATTTCATAAAATATATATTTTATATAAAATATTGTTCTTAAAGCATTTTCATAAACTTAACCTCTAGAACTTTTTTTATGTTTAAATTTTTTTAACTTTTTTTACTTCATCAGTAATCTGCTGACCAAACTTAAGTCTGCGCTCCCACGCTTCAAATTTTTATGACACGTTTTTTGACATGGACATTTTGGTCCACTTTAGGCCTATGTGTAACTTTTTTTTATTGATGCACAAAGGTTAATGGTTTGGGGCTCAATAAGATGAGCCCCAAAAATAACATATGGGTCAGTTTTAATAACAGGATTCACATTTAATGTACTCACCCCCTTGTCATCCAAGATGTTCATGTCTTTCTTTCTTCAGTCGTAAAGAAATTATGTTTTTTGAGGAAAACACTTCAGCATTTTTCTCCATATAATTGACTGCTATGGTGCCCCGATTTTGAACTTCCAAAATGCAGTTTAGATGCGGCTTAAAACGATCCCAAATGTGGTTGTAAACCATCCCGGCCGAGGAAGAAGGGTCTTATCTAGCGAAACAATTGGTTCTTCTAGCAAACCAAAATTTTCGGCCTCCGATTCTTTTCAATGTACCGTGGCTTTTTTATTTCTTTATCCTTTATTTGCAACTACGCTAATTTGCACTGCACTTGGTATGTTGCGTTGGTCAATATGTAAATGAAATGTTGTGTCTGTGTTCTTTAATTTGCGCATTGTTAGTAAATCACCCACAGAAATTTCCCCTCCCATCGGCACTGTTTTGGAATTGTGCTCTTGCGGTAATTTGCCCTGTTTAGTAAAACTGGCCCTATATGTTTTAACATAGAAAATAGTTATTTTATATTATATTATACTATTATATTACACTGTTTCAAAATATTAGTGTTTTTACTGCATATTGAACACTGGGTAGCAAAACGGACTTCTTTCAAAAGCATTTCTTACTGACTCCAAATCTTTGAATGCTAGTGAATTTTTTTTTAATTGTGTAAAATATTGTATTTATTGTAAATATTTAATGCATACTTAGTTCACTCAAAAATTTAAATTACCCGATTTACTCACCCTCAAGCCAGACAGACACATTCAGAGTTCTATTAAAAAATGTCCTGGCTCTTCCAAGCTTTATAATGGCAGTGAATGGCTGCTGAGATTTTGAAGTCGAATAAAGTGCATCCATCCATCATAAAAAAAGCTCTACACAGCTCTCGGGGGTTAATAAAGGCCTTCTGAAGTGAATCAATAAGTTTGTATAAGAAAAATATCCATATGTTAAATTTGATAAAAGCCAGGACATTTTCTTAAAACTCCGATTGTATTTGTCTAAAAGAAGAAAGTCATATACACCTAGGATGGCTTGAGGGTGAGTAAACCATGGGGTAATTTTCATATTTAGGTGACCTGTCCCTTTAAATACACCCAAATTTAGTTTGAAGTTTTATGGTTTACTAATTAAATATGGTTTAAAATCACTTTCACAACTTTTCAAAATTCACAAATACTAACCGATGCCAGTATTGGCTCCCACCACCAGCATGGCAAAATCCGGGCAGTAGCTTGTCAGGCCAAAAATAGTGGTCTTCAAGTACTTATAATGACCAGCCAGGTCGATAAAAGTGATCATCTTAGAAGAGCTCTCACAGATCTCCTCTGCTGTACGGGAGTCACTGTAGTTTACGACCTAAAATGATGATAAAACAAGTATTTCTCAAAGCAACATTCTTATATGCTAGCAAGTATGGCTTTGTTGGTTTAAATCCCAGTTAGTGCACTACTAAAAAAGCACAATAAATGAAAGTGTACCTAATGGTTTTACATATCTGTCTCACCTCTCCTTTGCTGTTAAAGCCCAGGATCTCAAAACTGATGCTGGACGTTCGTCCGGTTTGAATCTCATGCAGGTGTCTGAAGAGGTTGAGTCTGGCCCTGCCCCGTCCATTGTCCAGCTCGCCCTGAGTCAGCACCCCCAGCAGAGTTGACTTCCCTGAGTCAACATTACCCAGAACAGCCACACGGAGATCCAGGAACTACACACACAAACACAGAACACAGTGACCCGACAATACATTATTAGTTTTGTGAGTCAATGACAAATAAGTATGACTGTGATGATGAAAAGAAAATCTTTTAAAAATCTATTCTGAAAAATTTTCTGAAATCTATTCTGATTTCATTACTCTACAAATGGCTGTATAACAACCATGAATAAGTTACACATATTATATTTTAGGGCTGTAGCTATTGATTATTTTATTATTTTATTTTTTTCCATCGATTAATTAAGTACTCGGATAAGAAGTCATTTTCTTTATTAAAGAGCAATACTAAATATGTAAGACAAAATAAGATAGGTCTCTTAAAATAAACTAATTTGTTTCCGTTTTAGAAAAATTGAACATTTTTATTGCTGAAATTGCATACAATAATAACCATAAAAATTAAGCCCTTTTAATGTATTACATTTAAAATGCAAATACAAATTATATATATATATAATAATAAAAATACAAAAATCAGTTTCACATTACTTTAGAAAAAGGTTAACATTACAACCTAAAACCTTTTCTCCACATAATGGACTGATATGGTGCCCCGATTTTGAACTTCCAAAATGCAGTTTAAATGCGGCTTCAAATGATCCCAAATGCAGTTGTAAACGATCCCAGCCGAGGAAGAATGGTCTTATCTAACGAAACGATCGGTTATTTACAAAAAAAATACTATTTAAATACTTTTTATTCTCAAACGCTCATCTTGCCTTGCAGCCCTTGAACTCTGGGTACTCTGACTCAAGACAGTTAGGGTATGTCGAAAAACTCCAACCGTATTTTCTCTCTCAACTTCAAAAATCATTTCAAAATCATCCTACATCACTACAGAAGTTCCGACCCAGTCTTTGCAAAGTGAACATGCAAAAAAGATCAAACACCCTCAACAAAAAAGGTAAAACAGCGATATAGGACGATTTTGAAGTTGAGGGAGAACAACAGATAGGAGTTTTTCGACATACCCTAACTGTCATGAACTGGAACAAAAACAGTCCAGTCGGAGTAAGACAAGACAAGCGTTTGACATTAAAAAGTACATAAATTGTATTATTTTTTATTAAAATAACCGATCGTTTCGCTAGATAAGACCCTTTTCTTTCGGCTGGGATTGTTTAAAGCCGCATTTAAACTAGGGATGTGGCAAACGAGCCTTTTGAAGCAGTGAGACTTTTACAAACTGCGTTGATGCTTCGAAGCTTTTGATACAGTTCTCTACTCCGCCATCTGGTGGTCAAAAAAAATTCTTACACAAAATGTGTCATTTAGATGTTTTGTTCATTGGGGTGTCATTGTAAGGTTTATTTGTGAATTTTATAAGCATATATGTCATTAGCAAGGTGTCGTGTATGTGCAGCGATAGAGTTTCCAAAATGTATTGTATTTTGCACAATACAATGACAAAGGCTTTATGTTATTTATTTTTAACTTGCATCAAACTTCTGTCTTTTCACCTCCAAAATAGAGTGTTTAATACGCCAATAGATTAGACTAACGTAATTTTTCATTGCACCATTTGTGTCTTCTTTACAATGCACACAAAAACATGCACATTGTTAAAAAAAAATGCACAAATACAAATGCAATTATTTGTTAATTATATATAAAAAAAAAATGCTTGTGGTTGAGGAAGGACTTTTGTCCTATCAAGGTGATTTAATTTTCATTCAGACAAAAGACATTCAGTCACACGTCATTGTTTTTTAATAGTAGTACTTTAATTAACAACAATACACCACGTAAAAAAAAAAACTACATACAAATGCATGATGACCGATATAATTATAACACTGCACTAAATGAATAACGGGTATTTGTATGCTTTGTATTTGAGCCTGGCGTGACGTGTCAGTGAGGTAACGAAGCTTCGTTTTCAAAGATCACGTGACAGCCTCATTTCGAGCAATGTTTCGGAACACTAGTGTGTCGAAAACTCAAAACGTGTGTCGACACTAGGTGTCGATCTACCCATCCCTAATTTAAACTGCATTTTGGAAGTTAAAAATCGGGGCACCATATCAGTCCATTATATGGGGGAAAATGCTTAGATGTTTTCCTCAGAAAACATAATTTTTTACGACTGAAGAAAGAAAGACATGAACATCGTGAATGAAAAGGGGGTGAGTAAATTATTTGTAAATTGTTGTTCTGGAAGTGGAGATCTCCTTTAAATGTGAAATCAAAACCGCCAGTAGGTGGCAGTAAGTCACTGTTAAGTAAGTGAGTCATTGCGATTGAACTGAATCATTTAACAGGTGATTCATACAAGAACAAAACACGGTCATGTTGCTCAAAGACGCAAAACAGTGCTGTGGCTGTGTTTGGAATGCTTATTTGTTGGCGAAATAGAGCAAAAACAGGCAATGTGCTGTCTAAAATGTAAGTCTCTTAATATTAACTTCTTGTTTATTGATGAACTGTTGCATTAAATCAGTATCGCTTTTGTAATCATGCTGAGGCACTCTTCGTTTGATATTCTCTAACTTTCTGTGTCACAGAAAGAGAATGAGACAGTCAACACAAATGGTACTTAGTCTTTAACAAAACGTAGCAAACTTAGGGACACCATAACTAACCACCATGAATTTACGGTCTTAAATATGTCCAGCGTTTATCGGTTTGTGCGTCAGCAATAATGGTCCGTGGGGAAACACGGTATTCAGTGTGTAGTTACAGTAAATGGACTAAACAAGGCCTCGTGGCCAAAAAAAAATGCCTCGATGATTTTTTGTATTCGAGTTACTCAAGTTACTCGATGAATCGTTTCAGCCCTACTATATTTAGACTAAAAAGGGCCGTTGGATATATTTTATGTTATATTATAGTATACATTTACTGACCTACACCATCATGAGAGTCTACAGGGGTCAATCCTGTGATGTAATTTAATTTCATTTTTTTTTTTATTATTCTTATGACATCTAAACAGCATCCTATGTGTTATTTATACCCACTGGTTTACAATTGCTAGATGAAAGTTATTATAAACATAATGTTAGAAATACTGTTTAAAACATTTCATATTTTTAAAAAATGATGAGAAAAGATTATTTTATTCCAATAATTAAGTTATCTTCAAGGATAAACGCCTTTAGAGACCTTTCCTATTAAAAAACCCTGAAATGTTCAAAGTAGACATACTCCATAATTATTTTTTACATTTTTGTTTCTATTTTTTAAAATGTAATATTTTTTTACATTTTATTTTTTAAATGTTTTTTTTTTAAATAGTAATAAAATATGATTTATTAAAAAAAAAGTAACTCAGAAATGTTAAAACTTGACGTTCATCATAAAAAAGAAGGCAAACTGAAAACAAAACAAAAACAAAATAGTTATTAGAACGTTATTTTTAATATTTAGTATCTGAAAAAGCCATACTTTTTTATTTTATTGTTTTTTTAACAAATAAAAATAAAAAAAAACAATTTTATAATTGTTCTTTTCAAGAATATAAGCCTTTTTACAGGACTTTTTAATATTCCAAAAATGTTGTACTTTTCCATTTAGTATTTTTAAGATACAATAATAGAAAAAAATATTTTATTTTAATAATGAAAATATTATCAAGCCTTTTACCAAGACATTTTCCATTAAAAAGTGTTAATATTAAATTTTAAATATGTTCATCATGAAAGGTAGGCAGACTACATAATCATTTTAAAAAAAAATGTTTTTTTGTTTTTTTAAATAATAATTAATAATAATGATATTATTTAAATATGTATAATAAAATATATTATAATAATGATTTATAATATATTATTGCATATTATTATAGTATACAATGCTATAATAATAACAATAAATAATAATAATAATAACAATAATGATTTGAAAAATATAAAACATTTTCAGCGAATAACAAAAAAAAACCACTGTTGTGACCATGGACCACAAAACCAGTCATAAGGGTAAATTTTTTTAAATTAATATTTATGTATAAATAAGCTTTCCATTGATGTATGGTTTGTTAGGATATGACAGTATTTGGCTGAGATTCAACTATTTGAAAATCTGTAATCTGAGGGTGAAACAAATCTAAATATTGAGAAAATAACCATTTAAGTTGTCCAAATGAAGTTCTTAGCAATGCATATTACTAATCAAAACTTAAGCTTTAATATATTTACAGTAGGATATTTAAAAAATATCTTCATGGAACATGATCTTTACTTTATATCCTAATGATTTTTGGCATAAAAGAAATATCCATAATTTTGACCCATATGAAGTATTACTGGCTATTGCTACAAATATACCCATGCTACTTAAGACTGGTTTTGTGGTCCAGGGTCACATTTTACAACAGACATTAAATAGAAACTGACTGAAGTGTCACAGTCTCACCTGCTGGTCATCTGGAACTTTCCGCACAAGAACTTCAGCGATTTTCCGTCTGGCTCTATCGCAGTCCACCTCCCTCTCTCTCAGGAGCGTGATATCAGCTCCAACCCTGCGCAGAGTCACAGAGTCTTACCAAGACAACACAACACAACACACTTATAAGCCATATCTTACACACTGACATGAAAAATAAACACTGGAAGATGTATTCAATACATACTTCTCAGCCATTCTGCGAAGAGTCTTCAGCGAGGCTTTCATATCTTCTTCTGTAAGTCCAACCAGCAGACCGTTATCCTCCACACCAATCTGATACACGGCCTCCCCGCGGCCCTCCTGCAGTCGCCATTTCAACTGCGTGGCCAAGTGTTCGAACCGATACTGCGTGGGGTTTACCAGCTTTAGCTGAGAGAAGAAAAAGAGGATGAATAAGCTATTACATACACTACGAGTCAAAAGTTTTCGAACAGTAAGATTTTTAATGTTTCTGAAATGAGTCTCTTCTGCTCACCAAGCCTGCATTTATTTGATCCAAAGTACAGAAAAAACAGGAATATTGTGAAATATTTTTAGAATTTAAAATAACTGCTTTCTATTTGAATATGTTTTAAAATGTAATTTATTCCTGTGATCAAAGCTACATTTTCAGCATCATTACTCCAGTCTTCAGTGTCACATGATCCTTCAGAAATCATTCTAATAGCAGCTGATTTGCTGTTCAAGAAACATTTTTTATTATTATTATCAATATTAAAAGCAGTTAAGTACATTTTTATTCTTTGATGAATAGATAGATCCAAAGATCAACATTTATCTGAATTAAAAAGCTTTTGTAACATTATACACTATACCATTCAAACGCTTAGGGGTCAGTATATATATATTTTTTTTTTTTTTTTTGAAAAATAAATTATAAAAATGAATACTTTTATTTAGCAAGGAAGCTTTAAATTGATCAAAAGTGACGATAAAGACGTTTATAATGTTACAAAATATTATAAAGATAAACGTTGACCTTTCTATTTATCAAAGAAACATGAAAAAAAATCAACTTAGCTGTTTTCAACATAATAATAATAATAATAAATGTGTTTTTGAGCAGCAAATGAGATTAGAATGATTTCTGAAGGACCATGTGACTGGAGTAATGATGCTACAAATTTAGCTTTGAAATCACAGAAATAAATTATATTTTAAAATACATTTGAATAGAACAGTTATTTTAAATAGTAAAAATATTTCAAAATTGTACTGTTTTTGCTGCACTTTGGATCAAATAA
>JAHKKF010527972.1:0-12165 GCA_019740295.1 Labeo calbasu | reverse complement strand
AAAAAAAAAAAAAAGTATGTTTTTAAAAGATTTTTGGGTCAGCACACCTTAATAGCTTCAACAACTGATTGCCAGTTAAGTTTAGAATACAATGAATTCAGGCCCAGATTATGCAGAGCTGTAATAGCTGCTAATGGTGGATTTTTTAATGAATCGAAACTTTAAGTTTTTTCTATTTATAAACTGTTTATAAAACAGTAACTGTAATAAAATATGTTTTCGTAGTTTGCGTTGTCCCTTATCAGTGCAAAATTATCACAAATTAAAAAGGATCCATGCCAATATTGTTCAAAACCCCACTTTTCTAGGGCGTTTCCAAACTTTTGGAGGGCAGTGTATATATATATATATATATATATATGTATGTGTGTGTGTGTGTGTGTGTGTGTGTGTGTGTGTAAACTTCAATTTTCACTGGTGTTTCCTTACCTTGTATTCAATGTTTCCCTCTTCAGCCTAAAAAAAGATATGTGGGAGGAGAAAACAATCAATTAAAATAAAAATCTAAACAAAATCTTACAAAAATCTGTCATTGTGCCTAATTATTTTACTTGACAAAAATTGTATTTGTCAAAAATTGTATATGTATTAACTTTTTGTTGTTTGTGAACTTTTTTAAATCTACATTTATTTTATTTATCTATTTAACAAATATCATCTAATATAAAATCAACCCGGGTCTTTTTCAATATCTGTTTTGCCTAAAATTATACAAGTACTGCAGTAAATTAATATTCGCTAACTGTCATCAAACAGAAAACGAAATGGGTAAAGATACACTGTTTACATTGTTATTTTATTATGATTTTTATAGTAGTAACGATAATTCTACTGTATTTTGACGGCGGTTACCTTTTTTAAGTATTTAATTTCACTAGCAGCTTTGTAACATATTGCTGTGTTATTAATATTCTAATTAACGATAATAACATATAACATATAGAACACGGACACGCTTCCACACAAAATTCGGTTACTGCTGTTATGTTTATTGATATAAGGTAAACATAATCTCCGCTGGCTAAAGGTTAGCATCCGCCAATATCTATATTTACCTCCGGTGGTAAAAACGGCGGAGGCTCGTTGGCCTTCTTGCCCCTCCGTCGCTTTCCTCTCCTGCCTCTTCTTGTGCGGGATTTCTTCTTCGGTGCATTTTCCATCCTGCCTTCAGCTGCATTATTCTGCGGGCTGCTCGGTTTCGCTGCAGACTTGATGCTGCAATGGTTTGCAACCTGCGCATCCATAGCTCGCTCGCATATACGGGAGATAAAATTTTAATCTGATATTGTAAATATATATGTATCCTAAAAGAGACGATGCATTTCCTATGCAAGTTATTTACTATTGCACTGGGATACGCGGTCTGGGAGCCATGACCGCAGCTACGTCCTCCTCAGTAAAGCCCGCCTCCAATACTCGTCAACCATTCGTCATCCCTCTGTTAAATGTGTCAAACACTATCTATCTATCTATCTATCTATCTATCTATCTATCTATCTATCTATCTATCTGCCTGTCTATCTTTCACACTATTTTGTTGTACACATGCGTTATAACTAACCTTAAGGATGAAGTATAGCAATATGTAGCTATTTGTTGGTTAAAAGGTCGTTATATGACTGCAGGAGGCGCAGGAATATCATTTTTATGCCTCTCACTACAATGACAATTCATTTTAGAGACGCTTTGTGGCATTCAAAACGAATTTGGTGCTCCCATTAAGAATCATAGCCTAATGATTATGACTGTAGCCAGGAATTAAGACAAGTAATTAGTCTAAAAACTTCTCAGCTATTAATAGAACATGCGGTTCTCTTGGGTGAAGCCCACTAGAGCAGAAGTACATACAGACCAAAATCTTGTGTAAGAACTTTAACAGTGACTATAGTAGGCTGGTGGTTGAAAATAAGTTCCCTAGGCTAGGCCTTGCAAGCACCACCATTACTACCATTGTTCATACTATTCTTATTTCTTAAACGTAAGTGATAATTTTCTTATAATGAAAAAATAAGAAATAAAAACAATTAAGCATCAGTAAAGATATTTATCAAATTAACATTTAATTGTAGAGCGCCCTCTAGCGGATATATGACCCTGGACCACAAAACAAGGGATTTTTTTTTTTTTTTAAAGAGATTTATACATAATTGGAAAGCTGAATAAGCTTTCCATTGATGTATGGTATATTAAGACAATATTTGGCCGAGATACAACTAATTGAAAATCTGGAATCTGGAATCTAAATATTTCAAAATACTGAGAAAATCGCCTTTAAAGTTGTCCAAATGAAGTTCTATTACTTATCAAAAATTAAGTTTCGATATATTTACAGTAGGAAATTTACAAAATATCTTCATGGAACATGATCTTTAATTAATAACCTAATGATTTTTGGCATATAAAGAAAAAAATATCATTTTGACCCATACAACGTATTGTTGGCTATTGCTACTTGTAAATATACCCGTGCTACTTAAGACTGGTTTTGTGGTCCAGGGTCACATATAACAGCACCATAGCTTGTAATATTGTTGATTGTTGAAGATTAAAGCCATACTTCACCCAAAATGTTTAACCTGTGTCATCATTTACTCATTTTGTTTGTTCCAAAATGTGCGACTTTCTTTCTTCCGTAAAACGCAAAAGGATGTTAAAGGGATAGTTCGCCCAATGAAAATTACCCCATGATTTACTCACCCTTAAGCTATCCTAGGTGTATATGACTTTCTTCTTTCAGACGAATACAATCAGAGTTATATTAAAGGAATTCCTGGCTCCTCTAAGTTTTATTATGGCAGTGAATGGCTGTTGAGATTTTGAAGTCCAGTAAAGTGCATTCATCCATCATAAACAGTACTCCAAACAGCTCCAGGGGGTTAATGACGGCCTTCTGAAGTGAATCGATGTGTTTGTGTAAGAAAACTATCCATATTTAAAACTTTATAAAGCGTAATGTCTAGCTTCCACTGTCACATGCACTTTCACAAAAAAGTGGCGTTCCAGTGGATGATGTAGGACTTAGACCTAGCGTAAGCACCAGTAAGAAGGAAAACAAGTCTCCTCTTGGCTTATGTCAAATTCTTCTGACATTTTTCTTTACAAATTCTCATTTGCACTTCTAATTCGTGACCGTTGCTTTGTTTTGCTCTCTTCTCTGTGCTTCTGCGTTTGCCTACGTCATTTGCTGGAACACCACTCTCTCGTGAATGTGTGTACACAGTTTACAGTTACATAAAGTTCATAAAGTTTTAAATATGGATATTTTTCTAACACAAATGCATAGATTTGTTAATTAACCCCCCGGAGCCATGTGGAGTACATTTTATGATGGATGGATGCAGTTTTTTGGCCTTTAACATCTCAACAGCCATTCACTGCCATTATAAAGTTTGGAAGAGCCAGGACATTTTATAATATTACTCCGATTAAATTCGTCTGAAAGAAGAAAGTCATATACACCTAGGATGGCTTGAAGGTGAGTAAATCATGGGGTAATTTTCATTTTTGAGTGAACTATCCCATTAAAGTCTCTTTTCCCAAAATTATTAACCTTGCCATCATTTATTCATCTGCATGATGTTCCAAACCTGTGCGACTTTCTTTCATAAAACACAAAAGGGTGTTAAAGGGATACTTCCCCCAAAAATGAAAATTACCCCATGCTTTACTCACCCTTAAGCCATCCTAGGTGTATATAAATTTCTTCTTTCAGACAAATAAAATTGGAGTTATATAAAAAAAATGTCTTAGCTCTTCCAAGCTTTATAATGGCAGTGAATGGCTGCTGAGATTCAATGGTCTAATAAAGTGCATTCATCCATTATAAAAAGTGCTCCACATGGCTCCAGGGGGTTAATAAAGTCCTTCTGAACCGAAGTGATGCGTTTGTGTATGAAAAATATCCATATTTAAACCTGCGTCATTCGCTGGAACGCCACTCTCCAGTTAGCGACAGTTAGCAGAAGCTAGAAACTATAGTTTACAAAGTTTTAAATATGGATATTTTTCTCCAGTTTGATTCAGGAGGTATTTATTAACCTCTCTGAGCCATGTGGAGTACATTTTATGATGGATGGATGCAGTTTTTTGACCTTTAAAAACTCAACAGCCATTCACTGCCATTATAAAGTTTGGAAGAGCCAGGACATTTTATATTACTCCGATTGGATTTGTCTGAAAGACAAAAGTCATATACACCTAGGATGGCTTGAGGGTGAGTAAATCATGACGCAATTTTCATTTTTGGGTGAACTGTCCCTTTAAACAGAATGTTCATGCTGCTCTTTTCTATGATAGTATAAGTAAATGGATAGCAAAGAGACAGTGTCTTTCAAGTGATTTTATTAAAAGCCTCTTCCAAGAAACACACAAAGCAACAACAACATTATGACACTTAAATGACCTGTACAATTAGGGTTCTCAAATCATGCATCCGTTACATTACAATGTCATAGCAACAAGTTCATTATCAGCTTCATGGCATTAACCTTACACATTACCAAAGAGATGACTCATATAAATCACACTTAGTTCTGCTTATTGGGTTCTACATTCTCTCAAACCCAAAGTAGACTAGTAAAATCGAACGACGTGTATAAAATAAAGGCTGCACGTATCATTCATTTCTACGTCACTGTAAAATCATTTATAATAAATCTTAAAACGAACAAAAACACATCGGACACTGAAATTCGAGGATGTAACCTCCAGTATACCTTCATCCTTACCTTATAAACATAATCTCTTCTTGTCTGTGCAGTGATGGTCCCTGGTGGCTACATCCTATAAAATACAAGCCCTATTGCATGAAATGTAGGCCACATATTATGATAATGCTAAGCTACCTCTTTAGGAAAAACCATCTTGCATTGTTTCACACCATAGTGACATCTAGTTTCTAACAATAAGGATATAAAGGTAAACAAGGACTTGACTGTATGTGGAACAATTTGTAGGCAAAGGTAACAACATCATGGGATCGAACAGAGCAGCTAAAGGCAACACATGCTTCGATATTAGATATTATTGTACAGATGCACCACACATGGCGCCCTACGTGGGGCAGCACCAGGGATATGTTCAGAACGTGAAAAATTTCAGACCTGGGATAAACGTATGACTATGACAAACAAACAAAAAACGAAAGTTTAAAGAGTTAGAGTAGCTACGTTCACATTAATGTTCAGAAGCTGGTAAACTAATACCATGTAAAATTGATAAACAGAAAAAGTTAATATAAACACACATACTAAAAATAAGAAAAAGTTGTCAATATGTGTAAATAATGTGGGGAAAAGCTTAAAAAAGTCATTAAAAAAAGTTGTAAGGTTTTCATTTCTCCCTAAAGGCACAGTGATAGAGTAATAGTGCTCCATTAGAGGACGACTGTATGACCACAAGTGGAACTTAATTGTGTTCTATAATTAAATCTTATAATGAGGTTTGCCTTTGTCCTCCGGTGGAGTCTGACATTTTATCATCCTTCAGTACAACCAAGTTAGCTGCCATAAACTGTGTTAACCTGTTTCTTCTGGCCTGATGTGGCAGGTTATAATATTGCTTGCTGGACTGCCCAAAAAAAAGCCTAGGCGAAAAGCGTCAGAACTTTTTAATAAATTCTAAAACAAAAAAATTGCACCATGCAGCAACTAAACCATTTAGCTTTCAGTAAAATGTTAAATATTAAACAAAGTCCACTCAAAATTGTCATCATGCACTCACCTTGAACCATTTCTTCTGTAAAACAGAAAAGGAGATATTCAGCTAAATGTCCAAGTTGCTCTTTTCCCAGTAATGAAAGTGAATGGCGGCTAAGGGTGTCACGTTAACATTTTCAGTTCGTTAGATACGCTTAGAATGGCTTTATACATCTTGGAATACAGTGCACAAGTCTTTTTTTTTTTTTTAAATTTACATTCACTTCCACTGTAGGGAAATAGAGCATAAAGATTCTGGTAAACATACCACAAATTGTACAGGTGAGTAAATGATGACACTGTTCATTTTTGGATGAACTATTCCTTTAACATTTAACTTCAACTGACCGCAACGGAGAATCTACTAGGGATGCACAGATGCAATTTTTGTTTTAAAAAAAGTGAATACCAATACTTCCTGTTTAGAAAGATATAGTTGAAGTCAAAAGTGTACATACACCTTGCAAAATCTGCAAAGTGTTTATTATTTTACCAAAATAAGAAGGATCATACAAAACACGTTTTTTTTGTTTTGTTTTTTTTTTTATAGTTTTTAGTACTGACCCGAGTAAAATATTTTACATAGAAGACGTTTAACATATAGTCCACATGAGAAAATAATAGTTGCATTTATATAAAAAAAACGAAAAATGACCCCGTTCAAAAGTTTATATACACTTGATTGAACTGTGTTGTTACACACTGTTCTTCAGAAAAACAAATTCTTCAGTCCCACAAATTCTTTGGTTTTTCAGCATTTTTGTGTATTTCAACCCTTTCCAACAATGACTATGATTTTGAGATCCATCTCTTCACACCACGGACAACTGAGGGACTCATTTGCAACTATTACAGAAGTTCAAACGCTCACACGATGAATTAAGAGCCGGTGGGTGAAAACTTTTGGAATTTTAAGATCAGGGTAACCGCAACTTATTTTGTCTTCTGGGAGACATGTAAGTATCATTTGTAGCTTCTGAAGGGCAGAACTAAATGAAAAAAACATATGATATTATGATATTTAGGCACATCTTCGTTCTGTTCAAAAGTTTTCACCCCCGGATCTTAATACATAGTGTTTTGTTCTAAAGCATCAGTGAGCATTCGAACCTTTTGTAAATGAGTCCCTCAGTTGTCCTCAGTGTGAAAAGATGTATCTCAGAATCATACAGTCATTGTTGGAAAGGGTTCAAATACACAAAAATGCTGAAAAACCAACAAATTTGTGCGACCTGAAGGATTTTTCTGAAGAACAGCAGGCAGTTCAGGACAAAAAAGGACTCATGAACAATATCAGTAAACAAAAAAAACAGCTGTGGATCATTCAGATAACAACACAGTATTAAGAATCAAGCGTATGTAAACTTTCGAATGGGGTCATTTTTAAAATTCAATTCAATCCTATATGTAAATGTTTTTTTTTTATATGAAATATCTTATTCAGGCCAATACTAAATAAAAAAATAACATGCATTTTGTATAATTTCTCTTATTTTGGTAAAATAATTAACATTTTGCAGATTCTGTAAACTTTTAACTTCATCTGTAGATAGACCAATTCCAAAATAAAAGTACTGACACATCCTTAGCATCTACCAACTAAATAAGCTAGCTTTATCCCAGGTCTGTATTGTCAATGCGAGCGCCCAGTCGGACCTGCAGACAACACGGGACGAGCTCAAGGGCCAGCAACATGCAGTCACCAGCATAACACACAATACACGTGGTCCCGGACTGTATCGTTTGAGAGTGCGAAAGAAGGTTTCATCAACCAAGGCAATGTGTTATATTTGGTATTTTTGAGACCCACTTAGTGTCTTTAAATGGTGTTTGAACTCCTCCAATCAAGTTCTGAGAGAAATTACCTCTGGTTACCGGCCCCGAAATACAGTAACTATTACATGAAAAACACCAACTATTGTAGTCAGAAGGCAAATATGAGAAGGTACTTCTCCAATAAGGAAAGTGGGTAGTTGAGTATGTGGAAGGTTTTAACGTACAGTACCATACTACAGATGCAGTCCTTAGCATTTCACACTTGAGTCAGTTTAGAGTCTTGGCAGACAACTGGATCAGAGCGGAGTTCAAGCAGAAGGAAATAACTTAACTGTCCTCAGGATCTTGCAGCTTGGTGCATATAAATAGAGTCACGTCTACGCCCGTGTAACACAGCGAGCTCCACAATGACTTGGGTTCTTCATCAGCAAGGTTCTTCGAAGGTTGGTGAGATCAATGCATGGACTGGACGCCTAAACAGGCGTATTGCCTCACTTAACAAGTGCGTGTGCAGATCTAAACCCACACTGGCTGAGCTTCCAAAGTGTCCTGTGTTCGGTATCCCAATGAAAAGGGACCTCAAGAGATTACAAATGTCTTCGAGTCCAAGAAAGCTGTTGAGATCAACATTTCTTGGGTGGATTCTGAACTTTAGGTCTGGAGATATGGGATTGGTGGTCTCTACAGGACTGGAGGTGACAAGACAAGGTGCAATTACTTGGGAAAAAAGGCTGTGGAAAGACAGGATCACTGGGGAAAAAAGAGGGGGAAGAAAAGCATGAAGTTCTACAAAACCATCATAACATGTTGTTTAAAAAGCACAGGTCAAGGAAAACACCCCTGCCTTTAAGTATTACTTCAATATAGCTTAATTTCACCAAAAATACATTTAATTTCATTGACGGCAACTATTTTAGAGTGCGTGAATATCATTATGGCAAGTTCTCATGGGGTTTAGTGGGCAGATATTTTTGTTGGAGATGTTTAAGGGGAGCTTTCAAGAGGCAGCTGTGGTGGGACAGGGAGGGTTGTCAGCTTGGCAAGGGGAGGAGGGTTCAGAACCCGCTCCTGAATGGCAGAATTCCTTGATGGTGACTGTGAGAAGGTTTGTGGTGACGTCAGTCACGACTACATTGGTACAGCTGGGTGCCATTTCAGGGTGCCAATCAGGATCCCCCTCTTTTGGCACCCTAGTTTCCTCAGGAAGTGGGGCAGTAGTGCGGTCACTAACCTGGCAGACCGGAGGTCGACCCACCTGGGTTCGATGTCGAAGTTTCCGTTTGCCGCCCCGAGAAGTGGCGAGATTCGGAGAGCCCTGGTCTTCATCTTCAAGAGAGGATGACGGGGACGATGAATAGGAGGGTGAGGAAGGGAGGAATGGTGCAGAGCTGGACTTTGGGTGAGGTTGGGAGGCATCCCGGGAACGTGATGAGACGGCAGGGTCCAACTTAGTTGGAGCTTCAGGTTGAGTCGGTTGTTTCTGAGGTGAAGGGGAGCTGTTGTTAGACCCACTGGAGCTGGATGGAGAAGGTGGAGGCTGATATGGAAACTTCTGCGTGTTTGCAGAGGAATGGCTGTCACAGCAGCTTCCACCTCTCCGATTGGCTCCAGTGCTGGATTCTTCATTGGCCACTGAGGACATTGACCCACTGGGGTGAAGCCCGAAGGGCTGGCCGTACATCGGGAAGCCCAGCATCTTCATAGGATGCTGGAAGGGCCTGTAAGGCATGTCCCCATGCTTCTTCCCAATGATCCGATTCCGGGATGGGATTTTCGCCCGCCCCCCGAACGACTGCGGCGTCCTTCTACTTGTTACTCCACCGTTTTCGGATTTGTCAATGACCTTCAGGTTTAAAATTATGCGTCCCCGCTTAACCTCCCGCGGTTTGACCCTGCGGTTGAGGATGCGGACAGTTTCAGAGAATGGAGAAATGGGAGGACGAGAGGATCCTGTGGGCTCGCCTAGGGGGTCGGGTCGCGGCAATGGTCGTCGAGACATCCTGTGACAACGATGGATGTCTTTCTTCAGTTTATGAGCCGCCGCGAGAGAGTGCACTCTGGGGGTTGGAGCGTTGGAAGAGGATGATGAAGGCTGAGGAGGAGCTGGAGCTGGAGTTGCAGAAGAGGAAGCGGCAGGAGGCTTCACCGCGGGGCGAGGTGGAGTGCGTTGGGTATATGAGCTTCGGGGTCTATCGCCCGCCTGTGCCCGTGCCTAGATAGGCGGAGAGAAATTGTGACTGGGAGGTACTAAAGCATCATACAGAAAGTTGTTTTTAAATACTCAACACATACTAAAAAATTTAAAGGTGCAGTATGTAATACTGACAGCTAGTGGTTATAATAAGTACTGCGGGCCAAATTCAATCCCAATTCCCTCGGGTGCGACACTCAGTGTTGCTAACTTAGCAAGCTAGCGACAAATCTTGCGACTTCTTGGACAAACCTTATTTAGTCTCTGAGAGTCACTGGTACTGCCGCATAAGCACGAGGTCTTGCTTTTCCAGAGCGCACAAACCTCTCTCTGTGCCTTCTCTGTTCAACGAGTGGCTGAGAGAAGCAGTGCTTTCAGTTAAAATAGATATTCTGTTGCTTCCAACTCTACTATTACATGCTAATATAACTGAAATCACAGCACAGCCATTGTCTTTATCCCATGTGTATTTTATTTCATCAGTTGACAGCTCGATTATAAATCAGGATTTTTGTGCTGATTAACATCTTGGAAGGGAAGGCTGGTTATGTAGTCTTATATGGGCTGCATTTCAGTCACCATTTCACATTCATCCCGTTGTGTCGCAGCGGAATTGGAAAAATACATCAACGAAAACAGTTGGCTGCATTAAAGTACAGTGTGTGAGCACAGAGAGGCAAACAAATGTGACCTGGACCACAAAACCAGTCTTAAGTAGCACGGGTATATTTGTAGCAATAGCCAACAATACATTGTGCGGGACTTTTCTTTTATGCCAAAAATCATTAGGATATTAAAGTAAAAACTATGTTCCATGAACATTTTGTAAATTTCCTACCATAAATATCAAAACTTAACTTTTGATAAGTAATACTCATTGCCAAAAGCTTCATTTGGACAATTTAAAAGAAAATTTTAGATTTTTTTGCACCTTCAGATTCTAGTATTTCAAATAGTTATATCTTGGCCGAATATTGTCCTATCCTAATAAACCATACGTCAATGGAAAGCTTATTTATTTAACTTTTCAGATTATGTATATATCTCAGTTTAAAAATATTAACTCTTATAACTGGTTATGTGGTATAGGATCACAAATGTAAAAAGCAATATGATGCAATGATTTCGAAAATATGCTAATTAGTGTATAACTTTTCAAACTGGCTTTAGCTACTTTCCATTAAAAGAAGTTGGCAACAGTGGCGACACTCACATGGGTTGTTCAGTTAATTTGCTGCCTTCAATGGTTTCAATACACTGTGTTTTCCACCAACTGGCAACCCGGAATGTCAAAATACTATTCGTTAAACTGACAGTGGGCGGAATCACGTGGACCAGAACACAATAGACATTCCGAGACGGAATGCACATTTTCAAAGAAGAATAGTGGCTTTGCACCAGAGGAACCTTTCTATAGTTCATAGAACTACTGGTAGAAGTTCCCGCTTTTTGACGTGTTCACACTGCAGGAACTACAAACGTATTTAGATCTAGAAACTAAGTTAGAGTATAAGATATAAGCAGTTCTATAGTTCTACTATCAGTGATGCAAATGTGCGTTGATTGGCCAAACGCATATGAAACACTGGTTACCCATCATTATTAAAAAGCCATTTTAAATATTTACTCCACATCAAAAACAGCGATAATAATGGCATTTAGCTACCTTTTTTTGTCTGTAGCATTATGTTCTTTTCTCTGGCTGTAGCATTGTTTTTCGGAGAAACGAGTATGTGAACTTAGCATGTTTTTCAACTACCTGTGAATGTATTATGGTACATTACATACAGCACCTTTAAAAATTTGAAAATGGATGCATTTCAAAGAATGTTTTAAGAAAACTCAAACCTTCAGTACAAAGTTTTTTGGTTTAGGTCCACGTTTCTTTGGGCCGTAAAGTTCCTGCTCCCGCTCCCTGTGAATTGTGGGACAGCACCATTTAGGCCAAGGAAAATATGACATCACTTTAGTGTCAAGCCTAAACCATAATAATCATAATGAAAGCCTTTGAAGTATAATGCAAGTCGTCTTTGTTTAAAAATCCATCAGAGAGACTAGTTTCCAGTCAAACTGGCAGCATAAAGCTGCAAAAATAAATCAAGTGAAGAAAAGAACAAATGTAAACAATCTTTTCCTGGCTCTTGCGTTGAAAATGTTAACTGTTAGGCATTTATACAAACTGTATGTGGTATCATTATTTTTGTTGTCTACATTTTTATAATTTTATAAAGTTTGAAGAGGTAAGTGACACTCACTTTTGCTCAAAGGCCGAGATGAGTCGATCATCCAGGATGTTCTCCTCTGGTTCCCATGTGCTGTGTCTATATTGTGAAACATTTGAAGGCTTTTAATTGGTGATCGGTATTTAAAAAATATAAAGGCTATATCAGCTTTTCTCTTTTCCCCACTGAGATTTTAGTAATATCAATTTAAAAACAGATATATACAACCAGTCAAAATATTTGAACAGTAAGACTTATGTTTTTTTTTAATCTCTTCAGC
>JAHKKF010527971.1:0-13351 GCA_019740295.1 Labeo calbasu | reverse complement strand
TTGATTGATAACCCTTAAATACTGAAGTGCATTCTTGTTGACAAGGAGTGTTGTGCTAAAACTCCAAGCTGAGTGACTGCTTTAAGTTACTTTTTTTTTTTTTTTTCCTTTTGTTAAGGTATTAAAAGGTATTGTAATTTATTTTTGTTTGTTTGTTTAATTGCCTCATGTTTAAGTGGAAAGCTGTAGGGTGAGGGTGCCATTTTATTTTGTACTCAACGTTTGTCTCTGTTTTTGGTTAGCGAGGGAGGGAGGAAAGACTTTGTTGTTGATTTCTTTTTATTTTACTTGGATAGGTTATTTAGTCCTCCTCTTGTTATTTAGCTGCTGTTTTGTTTGTTGTTTTGGCCAGGCCCTCTCCCGAGGACATTTATTGCTTCCCTTATCTTTTGTTAACCTAAATAAATTGTTTAAGTTTGCCAATTCAAGTGTTTGTCTTACATTTCTGGGGCAGAGGACTGGAGTGATTCCTCCACTTTTCTTCAGCATCAGCAAGTGATGTTATGTATTTATCTGAATTGGAACTAAATTTAAGTCTGAATTGGCTTCTAATTGTTTAGTTATGTAATTGGTGTTATGTAAGTTTACTTGACTAATAATAAATAGTTATATTTGATTTATTCTGATCTGCTCTGAAATCATTATTTTTAGTAGATTAAAGTGCAGTCTGTGTTTACACAAATCTGCGTCCAAGATAAATCAGACCAAAGTACCAGTGGATGGACCATGGGGCACACTATTAGGGCTTCCAATTTCTGATAGTCACTGAAGTTGCAGTTTTCATGAATATAAAAAAGAAAATAAACTTTTTGTTATTTGCTAGCATTGGGCAGCATACGGTATTTAAAGATATTGTAATTGCCCTGCTTCCTCAGAACTGGCAAGTTTGTGTCCGTGGGTTCACCGTTGGCCAAGTGAATTACTAAGGTACACCAGGTCCTTAATGAATGAATAACCGAAAGTATGGGATTCAAAATAATCAAATATCTAAATTATTCCCAGTATTTGTGACCAGTTCGCAGAAGCGCAAATAAAATTCCTACACGTATTATACCTCCACCCACCCACTGGATTCTGTCTTTGGGCCAATTGGGGTGGTTCCTTACACCCTTAATAGATAGCAAGAAGCTCAGTAGTGTCCAATTAAAACTTAAAATGAAAATGTCTTTCAAACGATGAAATGGTACAATATAAAGATGAAAGAGGGCCTAAAATTGAAGAAGACATGTAATTCTACTTTGCAAATTACTGCTAAATGTTTTTTGAAGTTTTGGTTTTTGCTGTTGTAATGGACTATTTTGTTCTTAGTGGAACCATTAAACTAATCTTGGTGATAATTTAATTATATTCAGTGTCAATTTTATTATCATCATAGAAAAATAAATTTCTTTAAACTTAATTCCTGATAACTTTAGGTGTTTATTTAGTGATAATGGCCGGCTGACTGTACAGTACATTATATTTTGCATAACAGGCTACAGTACCTGTATGTACAGATTTGGCTGTACTTGTGAGGACCAGCTCACTACTATATTGAAATCATAACAATCAACAACACCTGCTTTCTATGAAAACAGGTACTGTTCAATAGTTCTCTGGACCCCTAAACGATCAATAGAGCAGCTGCCAATTTACCAAAGGTTGAATTTACACAACACACATAATCATTTACGGGAAATCAGAATTGCATTGCTGTTAACTCTTCGAACTCTTTATAAGTCTCCTGTCTGATACATAAAACAGGACTCAGTTCCACAACATTTTTTTTTATATGAGTACGGTGCATTTCAGACCTGCAGCTGACATTTTGTTCAATAAATATTTTCATTTGGAACTTTTATTATTTGGTATGAAAACTACATCTTTTAAAAGAGACAGTTATGCCTGTAGTTAAGCATGTTTGTGAACTAGAATCATAATACTCTCTATATTTTATCTCTTGGGTTTGCATGCATATGTGATGCATGATGCCATGTTTTAAAAAAGTATCCCACATAGCAATTGACATCTGGCCAAGCTCTGGGCCAAGCAAGCAGTTACACTCAGCCCAAATACAGCAAAAAATTACGACCCTTGAGTGGCCCAGATCTGGACTACAGACATGAGCCACACATGAGCCAAAAGATGGTGACTGTAATCATTGTGAGATTATATAAATAATTGCTCATAGTGTGTGATACTGCTATGTGAGGTTAAAGCAGATGTACATCTATCATAGTTTTATGAATTAACAGAATACAAAAAAAAAAAAAAAATCTTTTAATTGCTGAATAATAAGACATCAAGAGTCAGCGTATGAAACACCTATGCCACCCATCACAAAAAGTAATCTTTAACTAAAATTTTCACTTAATTTTAAAACATTGCTTTTTAATAGCATAAGTGTTTACACTGAAACACTATTGTACCACAAAAAAAAAAAAAAAAAAAAAAAAAAACTGATTTAATGAAAGGCAAGAATCANAAAAAAAAAAAAAAAAAAAAAAAAAAAACTGATTTAATGAAAGGCAAGAATCAAGAACCCAACTAAACAAATCCCTGATCACAGTAATGGTGGTTTGTTGAAATGTTAAAATGTTTTCAACATTAAATGATTTAATGCCATTAACATTGACAAATCAGCTGTTTTTAACATTGATTCAGTGGTTTTCACCTGCTCTCTTTCTACCTGGGACCCAATCTCAGCCTTCAGTAAACCACATAGAGTCCAGTCTTTAACCAGAAACCCCAAAACTTTAAAAAAAAAAAAAAAAACAACTCGGCCATGGATCCATCAGTAGTCAGTAAAACACAGTTACACCTTTAGACATGGCTCAGTTTTGGGGTTTCTGGTTAAAGACTGGTCTCAATGTAGTTTACTGAAGGTTGAAATTGGGTAGCATTATTAAAACTTGCTCTGGTGCAATTCAGGGCTGGTTATAAGTTATGGTTCACGTTTGGCTCATGTCTATAATCCAGATCTGAGCCACTCAAGGGCCGTAATTCTTTACTGTACTTGGGCTAAGTGTGATTGCTTCCTTGGCCCAGACCTGAGCCAGATGCCAATTGCTATGTGGGTACGTAATGGTAATAGACACATGTAGATGATATTGAGATACACATATACTAATAAAAACAATATTTTAAGTATGTTTATTGAAGCTTTTTGTGCTACTATTGGAAATTCCACACAAAAATGTCCAAGATCCTCCCTTTTTCGAATGTGTTGCCTAATCGCCATGATGGGAAGAGAAGTGTAGGAGGGAGAGTGAGCAGTTTGGACGCTGAAAGTCATGTAGGTGGGTATAAACGTGAGGGAGCTCACAGGAAGAGACACACAGACAGACAGGATGGACGTGAGGCGGCTGTTTCTGACTGTTGTTCTCTCCTCACCGCTCCTCACACTATGTGACCCACTGTGAGTATGAAACGCATTGTTCGTTCATGGATTCACTAACAGATCTGTTTTCAAATGCTCTGATTTGATCTCCTCAGATTTGTTCTGTCAGCTCCTAATTTACTGAGGGTGGGTTCCTCAGAGAAAGTGTTTGTGGAGGCTCAGGATTACTCTGGAGGAGCCTTCGAAGTGAAGATCACAGTTAGAAACCACCCAAAAAAAGACAGGGAGATACTGTCTAAATCAGTGACACTGACCACAGACAACAATTTCCAGATCTTTACTGATATAAAGGTGATGCCACTTTGACATACTTTTTTCATTGTGTAAGCGTATTCCATTCCATGAAATGGCTGTATTTGCTTTTTAAAAAGGTGTTTAAAAAGGTGTCGCTGTTATTATTATTATTATTATTATTATTATTATTATTATTATTGTTATTATTATTATTATTATTATTATTATTATTATTATTATTATTATTATTATATTGGACTGAAATTTATTTATTTATTTGAATTGAAACTGAAATTATATTGGACAAAAAGTCTTTAAATTACTACAAATTGCATTGTGTCTCAAATCATCTGAAGCTACATTTAAAAAAAAAGTGTGTTTGTGTGTTGTAATATAAAATTTAATTCTACATTTTAATTAAATATTATGGGGAGCGGGAGCTTTTTGTATTTAAATAAGGTGTTTATTTCCATATAGCAAGGAGAAGTTGCAAACACATGGCCAATGGCCAAAAAAGAAAAAAGATTTTTGTTGCCATGAGGGCTAAAATAAAAAAAGTAAAAGTTGTTGCAAACTATTTGTGGTGTCAGTTTAACAAATTTAAACTCAAAAACAATACATTAAAATAGTATTTATCATAGTTAATGTTAATTAATGAATACAATAATACAGCACACTGCTAAAAAAAATGGAGGGACCACTTAAATCACACATTGGGTCTCGGTAAATGAAATATTCAAGTTGGAAACCTATACATTGTGTAATTCTTTGAGAACAAAATAATGTGACAGTGGTCAGTGGAAACCAAAATCTTCAACCCAGTGAGGGCCAGATTCAAAACCACACCAAAAATAGAAGATAAAAAATTTAATTAAAGGCTGATTGAACTTGCATGACTTTCATCAGAGCTTCATCCTGTTCCCCCTTGCACAAAGGAAACAATATTTGTCCAGCTGCTCGGTTATTGCTCACCTCGTGTAAAGGGTGAAGAATTTCAGAAGAATTTATTCCCGACATCCGCTTTCAAATAAACAACTTCTGTTTAACATGTTGTGCCGCGTCATTCCCGTTTTCCTCTTCTCGCATGTGTTTTCATGACAAAACCTATTTTTGGGACCAGATAGTGTTGTTGGGTGACAGAGTTTTTGTCAGCTCGTGTAGTGTGTGACCCCCTGTTGTGGATCATTTACGTACGGTGAACACCACAACAACTACAAGACTTCAAGTCTTCAAGTCCTGTAGTCTAAACAGCACATCTGTCAGTGTTTAAAGTTGTGTAGTCTGAACTAGGCTTAAGCAGAGAGCAATTGTCTGTGGCCACCAGCTGCAAAAGAATTCCCTTTTTTAGGTTTGTCTTGCTGTCCACCTGTTGTTACTTTCATTTGCACCCAAGCAGGTGAAACTGATTCACAATCACATATGCTTCCTAACTGGACAGATTGATATCCTTGGAGTTTAACTGACTTGGTATTTACACTGTGGCGATTAAGTGTTCCCTTACTTTTTTTTTTTTTTAGCAATGTATATAGTAATATATTATACAGAATGCATTAACTATGTCAATTTTGTCAGGTAAACTGAGGTAAATGTAACATTTTTAATACAATGATTTTATTCAAGTCTGATATACAGAATTATTGAATATGACTGAATGAACCAGACATCATTAGGTTACACCAACTGAAGTCAATTTTAATTTAAACTGGATGTGCCTTTATAGGTACCTGTTTGGATAGAAGGTGGAGGGAAATGCAATTGTGACGTTTGGTGACACGTGCATGGGAAAGGTGGGTCAGCCATCACAAGATGTAGCTGATGTTCCAATTAGGTCTGTTTTTTTTCTGACACAGCATCTCTTGTTTTTAATAACAGCTCCAGCTTAAGGTGAAGGAAATGATGAATTCCTGTGGCATGAGAGATGAAGTCAAGCTGCAGATAACTGGAGATCCTGGAGTTGGTTGGCAAGGCTGTGCACGTCCTTAACAAGAACAGACTCACTCAGACAAAGGTAAAGGATCTTCCTCAGACTTCAGTGCAACATGACATTTTTGACCTGAAACATATCTAAATGATGTCTCTTTTTGCACCTCTAGATCTGGGACGTCATAGAGAAGCATGACACCGGCTGTACGGCAGGAGGTGGAAGGGACAGTATGGGGGTTTTCACTGATGCAGGTCTGATGTTTCATTCCAACACTGCAGGAGGAACCAACACCAGAACAAGTAAATTTTTTGAATTCCTTACTCTACAGTTGTATTCACTGGACAAAGAGATCACCAATGCTTATTATCCTTTAATTAAGGCATTTGAAATTTAATTCTGTCTCTAAATCTGAGTGATTATATGTGTGGAATTCTAAGTCATTCTATGAAGTTTTTTTGTTCACATGTATTTTGTCCTGTTGTGTCTACTGTCTTTGTTCAGATCTTGAATGTTGTACTGAAACTTTCCTTTTGTTTGTTGTTTGGCTGCAAGATGTTTTAAATCCAACATTTCCAAGTGATTTTTACAATAAACTAATTTATTCAAATGAATTGTCTTCTAGTGTCTAATTGTCCCATCCCTGCAAAGAGAAAACAAAGAGCTGAGAGTCTGGGTAAGAAGCTAGATTTTACACTTTCAATTTACATCAGAAAGGATCTTCTGGGCTTTAAGTCCCTGATATTTGTTGTTGTTTTTTGCTTAAAAAAACATTTAGATGAATGAAACAACACAGAAATGACGGCGGTCAGAAAACAGCAGTTAAGAAAGCATGTGATTACAGAATGTGCCAAGTTTGTTTTGGCAAGCAGTTTTTCTCTTCTTAGCTGGTAAATACTTTGGTGATCTGAAGCAGTGCTGTGTTGATGGAATGAGGGATAATAAACTTGGCTACACACGTGAACGAAGAGCCACGTACATTGTCGATGGGCCAGAGTGTGCTAAGGCTTTCCTGTACTGCTGCAACAAGACGGAAACCCCGGAAGACATGAAGTCCGAAGAGAGTGAGATGATTCTGGCTCGTAGTAAGTATATGAAACAATGGCTCCACTAGCAGAAGCAAACAATGCTTGATATAAATGTATCTGAAAATGCAGCATCTAATTTTCACTCAAACTTGCATGATGAAGAAGCAACAAGGATCTGGTAGCAGTGATTGACACCAGCATTTTGATGCTTGGATACTTAACTGCAGATAATAAAGAAACTTGATGTCATCATAGAGAATAACCATGAAAGGGTGTTTTTCCCTCATGCTTATTGTTTTTAAATATTTTACAACAGGTTATGACAACAACGACGATTATACAGACTCTAATGATTATATAGACTCTGAGGAGATCGTGTCATGTATGGAGTTCCCTGAGAGTTGGCTTTGGGAGGAGGTTGATTTATGCGATGAGTGGTGAGTAGGAGACATTCTGAGAAGTCTTAGACAAATGACTGGTGTGGTGGTTCCATAAATAAATGTGGGAAATTAAGGGAAAAATGTCAGTAAATTATGTCAGAGGAACATTGAACTTGAAACAAGTGAAATGCATTTTTTTTTTCAAATGCATAGTATAGCGTCTTATCTGTGACGATTAATGTTCCCTGCTCAGCCTTGAGTGATACACTGATTGCTTGATTGTTTTCCCTTGGGAGGTGTTCACCTGTTTGGGGAGGGGGCGCGCTGCTCAGAAAATACAGAGACTCTGATCGTAAAGCAGCAGCTCCGTGTCTTGCGTTTTCTTAACTATTTTCTTCTCCCCTCATCAGGTGGTGAGGGTGCTACATTGGCAGTGAATAAGCAGCATGATCTCATTAGACATGAGCTGGCGACAAAGAACATGCATCGTTTCTCAATTATTTTTGATGTTATGCATTTTATGCACTGATTCCCTCTAGAGCAGGGTCGTTTTTAAACAACTTTTCATTGAGCTCAAGATGCCTTACTCGGCTGTGCGTGGTGAACAACTGGAAATCAAGGCCATTATTCACAATTACACCCCAAAGAAGCAGAAGGTAGATTAGATTTAAAATTAAAAATTAATTCAGTCTTTATGCACAATGTAGCCAAGTGCATTTTTGCAGGAGATCGCGCTCCTTGTGACTCAAACTGAAGAAAAGTGTAGGCTACTGTCCTGTGCTAAAATGGAAATATATCCCATTATCACACATTTCATGTCTGATTTATTTTGGAGGACGTTTCCTCTAGATATTTAAGCGATTGAAGTCTTGTTCTCCTGTTTTCACCAGGTGCGTGTGGAGTTCATGGAGACAGAAGATGTTTGCAGCTTTGCCAGTAAGAAAGGCAAATACAGGACAGTAGTAAACGCTGACAAAGACTCCAGCATATCCGTATCATACGTGATTATTCCCATGACTCTGGGAAATCACATGATTGAGGTGAAAGCTTCAGCATATGATTCTGTTCACACTGATGGAGTGAGAAAGACGCTGAAGGTGGTGGTATGTCTGATGACACTTTTCTGTCACTTTTCATTTTTAGTCATTCATATTGCCTGTAGATGTTTGTCACTTTGAATAAATATCCGTTCTCTTTTAGCCTGAGGGCAAGCTGATATCATTACAAAGAGTAAATGTGGAGCTCAATCCTGTTAAGATTTACTGTGAACCACAGAAACTTGCATCCAATCGTACAAAATTTTACCTTCATCCAGTCAAGACAAAAACATAACCACAAAACCATACAAAATGTGATCAGCACGTGACTCATGACTCTTCCTTCATTTTGCTGTTCTTCTCTGTCATTTCCAAATGGATCAGGGGAGAAACCTATTATTCTTAGATCAGAAATACCACCTTACTGGATTCCAAACACACCTGCTAACACCTACATCTCAATTACTGGTAAGGAAAAAGACGTTTACAATGAATGAATGTTGTTGTTTTTTTTGTTTTTTTTTTTGTAAAATGGATGTATCTACATCTACAATCATAATGTCTGTTCTTCCATGACGCTGCACTAAACGAATTTCACGGAAATCCCATGTTGCTTAATGCGTATCGCTGTGATCGCTGTATCGCTGTAAAGATTGCCACTGTGAAACAGTCGTGGTGATTTCTTTACTGACCAACCAATAAAAATGCAACATGAAATCAACGAGACATGGCGCTAAAACTTAAAGCTGCTTACCTCAAGCTCTTATTCCTTCCTCTTTCACTGTTTCTACTTTTTTTCAGCAAACATAAAAACTATTACTGCCAAAGTGTGATTCATGATTCATCTAGTGCATGTTTTGTTTACATGCATGTTGTACCCAAGTTTATTCGACCCACACAGTGTGATTAGCAATGATCTTATAGGATTTCTAAAATCATGCAGTGTGTAGAAGGCTTAAAGTAATAATAATAGTAATAATAATAATAATAATTTTCTGTCTGCGTTCTCTCTTTCATCTCTCCAGGTGAAGAGATCACTCAGACCGTTGAACAGGCCATCAGTGGAGACTTCATGGGTCACCTGAAGAACGTGTGGAGAACAGAACATGATCTATATGACTCTACCTCTCATTGCCACTCATTATCTGAACAGCACAAAACAGTGGGAGGCTGTCGGCATGGAGCGCCGTAATGAAGCCATTAACCATGTTAACACTGGTTAGCAGGACACAACAGATATAAAGAATGCAACTGTGATTTGTAATAAAATAATAAAGTACTCTTCAAGATAATTAAAAAACAAATTCTTTCTTTATTCTTTTGTATTAAGGTTATCAGCGACAGCTGGGTTACCATAAATCAGATGGATCCTATGCTGCGTGGCAAGAAAGGCCAAGCAGCACATGGTATTTTAATTTAAACCAGTTTTATTTGTTTTGATTTTTCCATTCCCAGTTTCTCTTGTAATAATTCATTTGTTTCTGTTTATTCAAGGCTGACGAAAAGTAGTGTTGTGTGGTCAGTGAAATCTTCAGGTATCTCTATCACTTCATGCATTTGATTGTTCTGATGACTCGAGTACGTCTGTGTTCACTCAGTAGGTGGAGATAAATAAAGACTTCACTGTAACTGCTAGAGGAACTGGAACAGCCACTCTCTCAGTGATTGTTCATGAGTGTTTGTGTGGTCAACAGCAAGATTAAAGCATTTGAACATCTCATCTTAGATGTGATGCTATTTTCAGGTTCTGATGCTGTACTACAGACCCATTGAGAAGAAGTCTGACTGTACATTCTTTGATCTGACTGTTAAAATGGAGAAAAACCTTGAAAGTAAGATTGAGTTCATGCCCTTTCTGTGGCATACATTCAGAGCTAAAATAAAATCTCCAAAACATTGTGTTGATTGTTGGTTTTAAGTATTATTATTATTTTTTTTTCCTTTAGCAAAACAAGGAGCCCTTGAATCTTACAAGCTGACTATGAATTTCAAGTATGTGAACATCTGTTCTAATAAGTTTATTGTTATGCCTAGAAACCATTTTGTTTTTAGTTTATCAGCATGTGCTTATTATGGCTGTTTTCACACTTGGTTTGTTTAATTGGTCGGAGCCCAAGTATGTTAGTGTCATGAACATAAGTACTAGCTGCTGTCACTAGATAATGACTCCAACATTTTCACTTTATTCTGACATGCATTGCAAAGACGTTTATTCAGAGATAAACAGCTCTGTGTTACTACAATATAACAATTATGAGATCAAAAGGACTCTGGTTCACACCAAAAGCTCTAGTGTGAAAACCGCCTCAAAGGCAGACTGAGTAGATGAAGCAAACCTCCAAAGCCTACAAGACCTGTTAATAAAATCTGCTCTTGATCTCCATCTTCACAGCTACAAAAGTGATAAAAGCGATGCTACCATGACTATTCTGGATATTGGCATACCGACGGGATTTACTGTGGATAGCAGAGATCTGGAAGAGGTATTGTGATAATAAACTAACATACTAGCAAACCTTGAATATTATAATAGGTCTAAAATGATCTGACATCTGTCTATTAAAAATACTCCGACGTCACTACAGTAGCTGTGCTAATCTAAACACAGCTATAGCTAGTGCAGTTCTTTAGCATTATGTCAGTCCATCTTGTTTGAGTCTGTCAAACAAACTTTGAAAGAAAATAACTGAACTGAGCTGGATAATGTCACTAACTGCAGGTTAGCAGCCTGTAGAGGCTGAATTTAACTTATTTTTATGAAACTTGCAACTTAGACACAGATGAACTGCACTACAACAACACTGTACTGAATTGAGCTGAATCATGACACTGTTATCTGAGCTGCTTTACAGCTGAAATTTTGTTTTGTCATTGATGAATTGTACAGCATTTTAACACTGTTGTTTTCTGGTTCAAAGGATTTTGATCACATAATATATTGATTGATTTCTTATTTCCCTTTCCCTCAGTTGTCCACAGGAAAGGAAAGATACATTCAGAAATTTGAGATGGACAAAGTGCTCTCAGAGCGAGGATCCCTCATCCTATACTTAGATAAGGTATTTCAGCAAACTGTGAATCCCAGTGATGATGTAAACATCTTTAATCACACCTTCTTTTGACCTGAAAAGTATGTGCTTGAATTCTTGTTTCTGTTTGGCTGAAAAAGTGCTCATTAATATAAAACAACTGCACATCGATAAGGTTCCATGTCACTGCATGTACAACGTTGTGTACAGTGAGACCAACATATTACAATCGTATTTCACTCACTCACACACATAGAAGGGAGAAGATTGCTTCTCCCAAATCAGCTTATTGTAACCTCCGTTAGGCAGAAGAGTTAACTCACAACGGGAAAAGATGATAACCCACTAGAAATTGTACGATTACTGTAGGAACACTATAAATCTAATCAGAAGATGTAAGAATTCGGGAGAGGCAAGGTACACACACATATGTCTTAAATGCACTTATTTATATAAGGCAAGATATTCTTTTTATGGGGGGTTGACAGAATACACAAATGAAATATATCAATGACACTACATAAAGGACAAAAAATAAACCAAAAGAAATGCAAATACAAATATATGTATCAATCAGCTTTTAGTCTGTCTTTTAACCAAATAGAATAACCAAAATGAATTAAAATTAAACCCTTATACACAGGAAATTCTTCCCTCCAAATTAAATTAGACCATACTCAAATGTTCACTTAGGTTTAACCCCCTCTTTCTCTTTTCCTTATTTGCACAACTCGGGTATATACTCAAGATCAGCAAGTACACAAACAATAACCCCAAATGTCAGTACTTCTGGAATCACACAAATTTCCACTTTAAATACGTGTTTGTACAAAATGAAAATCTAATAGTACCAATTCAATGTCGATAACCCTTGCGTAGTTTTGAATGCACAATTCAAAAGAAAATGTCAGTCCAAATAATAACAAATGATATTCTGTCCTCAGTTCCTTATAATCAAGGATCTGTGTTCAAAAGAAAGTATTAGATACTCCAAACTTTCAAAAATCCAATTGAAATGTTCTCGTTGGGGGTAAATACAGATGTCCACGGAGACAAAAGAAAGACGTTTCTGGTCGATTTATGGTCTCGCGTTGTGTCCACCGTCGCGGGATTTTTTCATCACCATAATTGGTGGATGTCTAAAATGTAGGCTAAAAAATAAGGAGAAGCCTAAAACAGGCCTGAAGCCCGGCGCGCTTCTGAACTATGTGAAAATTGGCCCGAAGCCCCGCCCTATAGAGACGTAAAAAAGTCGAGGCCCGTTGGGCTCGGGCTGAAATGCAGGGCTCTACCGGGACATATCAACTAGTAGCCTAATTTCACTGCCAGTAACGAACGGTAAAATTCAAAAGTTATTCTTGACTGCGCTGTATTGCTTTGATGCGTGGCAATACGATAGGGCATTGTTTTAATGCTTATCTGAAAAAGATTTTTTCTTTCGCTTTTTTTTTTATTTCACCCATTTTTTTTCTTATATATATATATATTAGGGGTGTAACGGTACACAGATGTTACGGTTTGGTATGTACCTCGGTTCGGGGGTCACGGTTGGATACGATTTCGGTACAACGGGGAAAAAAGAAACAAATCTACTATGCTAGATTTTTTTTTCATTTATTTTAAACAGACAGTAGTACAAATTACAATTTTATCCACCTACATGAGATAATTATAATGTCATATATAGGCTATAAAATCTGCAGTACATACATATAAGGAATAAATGTTTTACATATATTTAATTTAGTTAACCTTAACTGTTAGACAAGTGAAAAAAAAAAAAAAAACAGTGCGACACGTAACGTAGCCTATATTTGCTGAGTTTCAGTTGAGTTTTGTAACAGAAAGTAAACTCAAATGGCAGAACGGGACATCCTATTTGTTTTTTGTTTAAGTTGATTTTGCTGGTATGAGGAAAGTTGAAGTAATCGCGCTGGCGCAAACAAACACAAAACATATCAGTTCCAGGCTTATAGCATTGCTATCTTGACAGCGCAGTAGGTACTTCATCAAAATAAAACAGAGTGAACCAAACATCAGCCTATAATTTACATAATAAATAATAGTTTAGCATTTGGATACATCGTAAATATGAAAATATCATGGAATATTTGGATTTGTGCCGAATGAGAGAGGATACAAGAGCACAAAGCTCCATTTCACAGACAGTTGAGTGCGCAAGCCTTTAATGTCGGGGTGCTCCACCCTGGTCCTGGAGATCGACTTTCCTGCAGTGTTCAGCTCAAACCCTGACCAAACACACCTGAACCAGCTAATTAGGATCTCAAGGAGCACTTGATAATTACAGCCAGGTGTGTTTGATTAAGGTCGGAACTAAACTCT
>JAHKKF010527969.1:0-10963 GCA_019740295.1 Labeo calbasu | reverse complement strand
AAATAATTTACCTGCTTGTTTGATATATTGTCCAGGGCTACATTCTGAATGTTGCACAGCTGAAGTGCAGCTGCTTTTCTTTTTTTCAATGCAGTAGAATTTCTCTAGTGGCTTACAAACAGTATCTGATGACTGAGTGCATACTTTATTCACTCTTAAACCTTGGTCTAGGATGAAAAATATTATACATGGAGTTACTTGTCATTTAGTAGATAATTTTGCAGTTGCATTTGAAGCCACTTGCACTATAATTTTTTTAGGGACAGTTGTGCAACTCTTCTATTTTGCAACTCTTCAGATCTTTAATCACTTGAATTAACAGACATAATTTTTCATCATCAATTTTACATTTGCAGATGAACAGATATAAAGTGGAAACACTCACTTGCATCACATACAGTACAGGGAAAGCATTCCATGAAGCCATTTGGTTCGTCAATAAAAGTTAATGGAGGGCATGGAACACAAGTTGTGCTAGTATCATCTGTACAGTGCCAAAGAACACGGTTTCCTGAATAGACAGCACATAAAAATGGTTCTTGATTTTAACAATATTGCACAATATTTTTACCATTTTGAAATGCAAGTATTAAAAAAGCACTTTAGAATATTAGTGCAGTCTTACCAGGTGCACACATTGGGCAGCATTGCTTGTCTATCTTATATTCAGCACGAGCACACTGACAGGAACAAAGTTCATAGTTAAGAGGAACAATGAGTGTAATAAGAATAATAATCCTTAAAGTGAACATGATCACAGTCTCGATATATTAATTAATGAAACATTACTGTGCTGTTTTCAGCACAATCCTTAGAAGCTTTAAATGCTGTGACTTTGGTTGATGTGTGCCTTAACAGTAAACAGTATGGAGGGATTACTGAGAGATCTCATAGAAAACTGAGAGACAGGGTGACAGTAGTTCAAGATTCTTCAAGACTCAGTTCTTGTACAGATTGTGTTTCCACAAGCTTCTTGCAGACATATGCATTCTTTGGAAAACAAACTGAAACAGAAAAGGCACAAAAAAAATCAGCTCATTGTAAACCACCTTGTTTATACACTATTGAAAAAAAATAAATTAGTTTTAGTGGTAAAAGACTGTAAAATGCTACTGTAAAAACCTGTTAATTGTTTAATGGTGGAAAAACTATAATAGATCTAATGGGCATTTCATGCAATTGTACAGTAAAATACTGCTAAAATACTGCTAAGTTCTTGGGAATGAAAAAGAACAGGTAATCCTATAATACACTGAAAAAGCTGATGTTCTCAGAATTATCTGTTGCAGCCAACATTTTTTTTTTTTATTGAAATAATGGCTTCTTAGGATTTTATTCTAATCAATTAGGTACATTATAGAGCTTTATGTTACATTTTATGTTAAATTAATGGTTACTGCATTATTTTAGTGACGTGTGTAACCATGATGATGTTTTATATTTTTGTGACAGATTTTAGTAATATGGTATATTTACTGTATTTACTGTGTAGTATGTTTGTAAAATGCTCTAGTAACCTTGGTTCCCCAAGATAATGGGAACAAGTGTTGCGCATAACGCTTATGTGGAAACTCATGTTTACTCTGAATGCTGAAGCCTGATTTGTCCACATTCGTGTAGCCACATAAACAAATTGCAATTCAGCCCGCCACAATGGGGAGTAATGATAATAACTGATAATGACATTCAGTGACTTGTGTGCAGCTTTATAGCATAGTTATCTATGCAACGCCTGTTTTCGTAATCTCAGGGAATTTAGGTTATGTCAGTAACTGGAACGTTCCCCTTAGAAATTGTCTCTCCTATCCCACATACCGCTTATGGGGAATGTGTCCAATAGCACAGTTATATAACCAAGTTCAAAATGAAGCTGTTCTGTGAGCCCAGCCCCACACGTAATGGCTCAAAAGAAGCCAGAGACAGTCCGAAAGGCAGGACTGTAAATTGATAAGCCACCCCCCCGAATCTCAAGAACAGTCTATGATGAGGAGCTATCTGGATGTGAAAGTAAGCATCTTTCAGATCCACTGATAAAAAACAGTCCTCTAGGCATATTTGCCTGAGGATCTGTTTCAAAGTTTTCTGAACGGTCATCTCACGGTTCAGGTGTCTGAGAGCAAGGATAGGCATGAGCCCGCCATCTGTTTTTGGAACGAGGAAGTATTGGCGGTAAAAGGCTGACTTGCTGCTTGCCACAGAACATCTCTATGGGTCCTTTTGTAAACAGACTTGGCACTTCAGCCTGGAAAACATGTGAAGTTTTGCCCTGTACCAGAGTTTAAAATGATAACTTTGCGAGCGAACTGGAGCAAATAGCCTCATTCTATTGTCTGTGGAACCCAGCATGACACGCCCAGGATGGCTTTCCAAGCCTGGAGCTGGTTGGCAAGTGGTCCGAGTTTTTCAAGTGGCAGTTTGTTGCACGGGGGCAGAGAAGTGACATTCCAGTGTCACAGTGGTAATTTGTTCAGGCACATGCTGAGTGGGAAGGATAGGTCCAGCATGAACAAAGCTTCCATCGCCCGGAGTTAAATGAGGGATTGGAGAACAAGCATGAGACTTTTTTGAGGGAGGTCCACCCTCAGTGGGACCTGACCCTCTCCTGACCCTCTGCGGCTCAATGTCACTCTGTGGCAGAGTCCCTGGCACTTAGGAAAAGGGTAGCGTACAGCCGTCGAATGCTGGGTACACACTAAAAGATTTTTAAAATCTTAAAATATCTTCAAAATGTGAGAGACCACAAACGTGAGGACAAAAAATCCTAGATTTAATAATTTTGCTCCTGTAGTGACAAAGACAGCACACCACACACCAACAGATTTTCAACCAGTTACAGTTTAAATAATGTCATATATTTCAACAGGACATCTTGCTTTATTAATATTTATTATGAATGCTTTAAATGACAAACTTTTCAATGACTAAAAAATATGGGCAGATCCCTTTAGCGAAACTGATGACGCTTTGAAGTGAATGTTCATCCTTTGTTTTGATTCCGTCCTCATTTCCTTTCCTTGCGTCCTTTCCTCGTATCCTATGAGGGGTGGACCTAAGACGCGAGGAAAATCTGCTAAAATAATCTTTAGAACCACCAAGATAATCGGGACATTACCTAGGATTGTTGGAAGGGGAGAAATCAACCCAAAATCTGCCCGATTATCTTGTGGTGTGTACCCAGAATAAGGTAGCTGTCAGAGTGCAAACTCTGATTTTGGCTGAGGCAGAGCTGAAGACAGCACGGGCTTCACAAGCTGCCGGGAGTCTTCTAGTGACATAATCCAGCTGCCAAGTTGGAACACTTAGGGAGGAAGTGGCGCATAGCTTGCGACAACTCCTGTGCTGCAGTGAAGTGCTCTGCAAATCCATCTACAGCAGGGCCGTGGCACAGAGAAGGGAGTTGAGGATAGCAGCTTTGTCCACGTCCTTGATCTCTGTCACTTGACAGAACGCCAAGTAAGGGCCGCACCATGCCTTGGTAATTTCATTTTGAACTTCTAGAAAAAAATCAGGCTTCAATATTCAGAGCAACTTGAAATGTTGCTACCATATTTTACAGTAAAGTTCTGGCAACTGCCAATTTTACTTTTTTTATGGTGTTTCTTCAACTAAGGACACATTTGTCTTGTGAGTATTTAGGAAAAAAGCACATGTTAACACTCTCACAGGTTTACTTATTTGTATACTATCATTGTCCAACAGTCAAACATCATAAGGTAATATAAATGATTACTGACAGTGAACATGAAAAAAATACATAAAGAAATAGATCAAAACAGAAACACAAAATAAATGTAATGAAGGCCAAGTTCCAGTGCAGTGTCATGGCAATGTTTTTACATCTATCATTATGTATTTTGGTGTAACTGAATGGAAGTTTCTCTCTGCAGATGATCAGGTTATAGAATGTGACAGCATCTGTCTGTGCAGAAATACACAAATAAGTTTAAACAGCGGGTCTCTTTCATTTGTTTAAGCAAAAGAAATAAAGTTTGTGATATAATGTTTTAAAAAAAAAAGGTGATTAAGAAAAATAATGGTATAGCTTTACTGTTTTGGGGGATGCTTACGCATAAACCCAAGTAACATTTAAAAACTTGTTAGATTTCATATCCTTGTCGCTTGCTTAGTGCAGACAAGGAGAGAAGTATTCTTAACTAAGATGGGGCCTGTACCATTAAGATGGATTAGCTGGATTAGCTGGCTAGCCAGGTAAATTTCAGTTTAGTTTGTACCAATCCTGGGTTTTAGGTACGATGAAAGTGGCTTGGCTTTTAGAGGCATTCATTGCCATAGTAACTTACACTCCATGGCTAACCGGCTCCGGGGCAGATTATGTTCTGGGTTATGTTTCTGGGACCAATCAGATGTCAGCAAAATGACACACCCCCAGTTTCTCGTGCTCCAAATTAAAGGTCACTAGTACTAAAAATAAACAAATAAATAAATAAATAGTCTGGCTTTCATGATTTTTCACTAATTATTAATGATCATTTATATTAATTCTAATTATTAATTTTATATTAATTCTAATAATTATTATATGATATTATTATTTATTCATTACACACAAGCAATTTTTGTGTAACAGTTATCATAAATCATTTATTTAAATTAATATTACTATATACAGATCATATGTAATATAAATACGCTATAAGTTAAAATGACTTTTTAACTTAACCTTTAAGGCAGCTGCTAAACTTAGGTTTTTAATTTGAAACCGGTGAAAACGTTTTATAGTGTATAGAATCAATAGATAATGGTAAAATAACTGTTACCTTACCTTTGTGTCCCTATCGCTGTATACATACAACTATATAAACTAACTTAAGTTTCACTTGTGACTGCCCTGATAAAGCAAAATAATTTCTTTTATTTGTCCTCTTTCATGAACAATTACTTTTTTCAGTGTAAATGCATTTAAATTCGTCATATTTCTCAATCTCTTAACCTTTAGCAAAACCTTTAACCTTTATTTTCAAATCTAGCTTGGTCTCTCGCAAGAAGTGAATCATACTGCTCTGTGTTGCTAGGCATGTGATTGGTTGTTTACCACTGATGTCACACATTCATGGCATACGCTCCACAATCTCAGGATGTAGTCACCTGAATTGACAAATAAAGTTCATGATCAGCATCATGGTACCAACAAAGCCGGACTGGAGTGATTTGGTTTTGTCTAAACTAATTTCTAAACAAATCCTGTAAGTCTGAATTTGTTCAACTACCATCATGGTACAGACCCCTGGTCAGTGCTGGTCACACAAGTTCTGAAGAAAGAAAAGAAAAAACAAAACTGAAAGGCGCAAATGTACATCCAATTATAAAGATAAAACTCATAGACATTTTACTACCTGTTGAGAGTGTAGTTGGATGATTGCGTTCCAGAAAATCAATAGTGAGGTGGCTTTGAATGTCACACCCCTGTGGACTGTTTTGTTGGTTTTGCCCTCTTGTGTCCTTTTTTTTGGTCTTTCCTGTTCCATTGCTTGTTATGATGCCATTGTTTAATCACTTTCACCTGTCCTTGTCTCATTAGCCTTCTTATATAAGTTTGATTCACTTCCTCGTTTCTTGTCGGTTCTTAATGTTAGTTTTCATTGTGTTGCCGTGGTTTCCCTGCTGTTTCTGCTTGTTCATGTTCCCTGTTTGGATTATATATATTAAAGCACGTTTGCATTATTTTATATTAAGTCCCTACGGCTCCTTCCTGTACACGACCCTGACAGAAGAACTGACCTAATCAAAAATGTTCTGGGCTGAGGATTTCCTCCTGAACATCCAGCAGGCAGAGAGGCCGTTGGAGCAGTATGTGGAGGAATTTCTGAGCTGGTGAGTTGGAGCGACTCGATGATTAATGCGTGTTTTTAGATGGGGCTAAAAGATGACAAGTTGTTTTGTTCCGTGACTCCTGACGATTGCTGCAGACCCGTAGCGGAATTTATTAACTATGTCCTTGCTCTCTATAACTCCAACTTCCGCGCGCTCTAGGCCGCAGGCCTCTAATATGGCAAACCACAAATGCCGTGAAGACCCTTATGAACTGTGTGCTCCGCCATGGCCGCCCGGACTGTGTACTTGGCTATGGCTCCCCGAACCTCCCTGACCCGCCATGGCATCCCGGACTGTATGCTCCGCCGTGGCTCCCCGAACTCCCTGACCCGCCATGGCATCCCAGACTGTATGCTCTGCCGTGGCTCCCTGAACTCCCCGATCCACCCTGGAGGTGTTCCTCCTCTCCCTCCTGTGTCTGCCCTGCACGAGCCTCCAGGGCGCCCACCCCCCCTCCCTGGTGTATTTGTTACGGCGCGAGACGCGCCTTACGGGAGTAATGTCACACCCCTGTGGACTGTTTTGTTGGTTTTCCCCTCTTTTGTCCTTATTTGGTCTTTCCTGTTCCGTTGCTTGTTATGACGTCATTGTTTAATCACTTTCACCTGTCCTTGTCTCATTAGCCTTCTTATATAAGTTTGATTCAGTTCCTCGTTTCTTGTCGGTTCTTAATGTTAGTTTTTGTTGTGTTGGCATGTGTTTTCCCTGCTGTTTCTGCTTGTTCCTGTTGTCTGTTTGGATTATATATTAAAGCACGTTTGCGTTATTTCCTTGTCCCTACGGCTCCTTCCTGCACACGACCCTGACATTGAAAAGATTTTTTGACAGTAATAATCTTTTTCAGTGTGAGACAAAACTATGCATAAAAGGCAAAAACAACAACAAAACCCTGAAATTAATTTATTTAGATTCAAATCGATTTCTAGGAAGTGCTCAGAGTTGAAGAAACATCAGTTTGTTATGAAACGCAGTGGGTAAAATATAATTATGTAAAATGGTTTACTTGATACAAACTACAGGCTGCTGAAGTGATTTAACTCTATTGCATAGCAGATGGAATTACTTTCACTTTTTAAATAATAAAAATATTGAAATAGAAATCAGAAATAATGCAATCAGATAACACAAGCAATAATAGTAGGCTGTCACAGTAAAGATAGTTTGTGGTTTGATATTTGGATTTCTTTTGGCTATAAATACACAGTGCGCTGTCATAAACATGCAAATAATTCCGAATGTCGTTCTCCATAATTTGTGAATTCTGGAGATGCTGTCTCTTTTGGCCGAAATTAGTGTTTTTTTCCATGTGATTCTTAATTTTATAATGCTTACAGCTCCGAAAGTTGGAAACTTAGCAGACTGAAAACAGTGTCATCTTAATCAGCTTGATCTGTGAATTTTTTCACAGCAAAGCTCTTGTCCGTAAACCCCTTGGTAAGTCTGCTATAGTAAGGAATGTGAAAATAGGCGCCCTTCATGTTTAATGGGTTTTACCAATAAGCACGCATACTGCTCAAATACAAAAACATTGTTTTTAAGTCAAACTTGATTTGTGAAAACTTTCACAATCGCAGTTTATTGCGTATCACAAATCAGAATAGTGACGTTAGTGACTCCGGAAAAGGTCAGCTGACCAGTACTGAACTGTGACATTTTTCACAAATCAGAATAGTGATGTTAGTGACTCAGGGAAGGGTCAGCTGACCAGTACTGAACTGTGACATTTTTCACAAATCAGAATAGTGATGTTAGTGACTCAGGGAAGGGTCAGCTGACCAGTACTGAACTGTGAAAGTTTTCACAAATCAGAATAGTACAGTTAAGGGTTCAGGAAAGGATCAACTGACAAAAAATATACTGTGAAATATTTCTTCAAATAAGCAAATTGAGTCCAAGGACTTAAGGAAAGGTACAGCAACCAAAGCTTAAATTTGAAGATGTCACAAACCACAATAGTCTATTGGAGACGTGTCTGATTTATCTAAGGGCTTGGAAAACCGTTTTTCACTGGAACAGCACCGTGTGACATTATGATAGAAGAAAAAGAGAGAAGAGCATAAAGAAACACTGATACGCAATAAACTGCGAAGTTTTCACAAATCGAGTTTGACTTAAAAACAATGTTTTTGCATCGAAAAAAAAACTGATTTCGGCCAAAAGGACAGCATCACCAGAATTCACAAATCATGAAGAACGACATTCGGGATTATCTGCATGTTTATGACAGCGCGCTGTGTATTTATAGCCAAAAGTATGGAGATAAAATAATGCCTTAAAGATTTGCATGTGAAGAGTACTTGTTGTGCCAGTGTACATAAGACTGTAAGCGTAAATTAAATTTGCACGCGCAAGAGAAGCTTTGTAAAAGTGTAAATCGGGTTTCAAGCGTAAGAAAGATGATTTGCAGCATTTTACTGTTACTCGTAAGTGTAATTCATGTATTGTGAAACTGCAGCTTCATGCTTTCGCAAAATAAATATGATCTGCATTCTTCCGACTTCCATTTCTCCGCGCTTACACTTTTGGCACGTTGTTTTCGCTAAAATACGGTCAAAAGTACTGCAAGCCTGTGAACAGTGATTTGCACACGAAAACAACAGTTTAAAGATCTGCAAAACGGATTGACTGCGTAGGACCAATATGTATGTGTTAAAAACAAACTGTTGCAAATGTCTAAATGACTTGTTGTGTATGAAGGGCACAAAGTTTCCGAAATAATCCGATATGTACAGCTCCGTCTTTCTTTTATCTGCGCTTACACTTTTGGCACGATTCTCTCACTCACTGAGTTTAGCAAGTGTGAGGGGAAGGGCGGGTCCACCACCTTTTTTGTAGCCAATCAAATGAGACTCTGGCGGACTCCATTTACTCTTATCTGATTGGTTCAATAAACACCTCACACGCCAAAACATTTATCTTCATTTAGTTCTCGCTTCCGGTGGAATGCTACTTTTGATGTACACATACATTAAACAAAATAAATAAAAACACGATATAAGTTGTGTACCATGTGTTCATACTGAATTTCGAGCTGTGTCCTTTTCTTCCTCAACTGGCAATATATGATAGTTTATTGTAATATTTAAATTTTTATGATACTTAACACTAACACTGCCACGGGGTATATTTTACCCGTGGCTGTTTTTCAAATGTAGTCTACATGACAGACTTTGAATAAAAATTTAAGTCTCCCAGTCATCGACTTTTACTAAAATTGTGTAATTTACAATCCCCTAAAAAATGGTTTGGATAAAAAAAAGATTAAAAAAAACGTGGCATTTATATTATGCCTATATTTTCGCGCTGTCATTATCTTGCTACTTATGTTTTAATTGTAACTACATTGCTAGGCAGCGCCTTTTACTCACTGAATTAGCAGTTGAGATTCATAAATAAAGTCAAACTTAATAAAAGGCGGCGATTCATGGATGCTGAAGAGGTTAGAATCACTAAATGCCTTTAGTCCGAGTCAGCATCTGACGGCTCATCTGACTGTGATCTCATTTTTAAATGTTTTAGCCTAACATTACTCATATTTTTCAAACTTTAAATTAATTAGTTCATTTTTGTTTTGCCATTTCTATTGTTCATTGTTCGCTACTGTGTTGCCGTTTAGTCTGCCGTTTCCTGAAAGAAAAAACAAAAATAAAAAACAAAAATAAAAAAAGTAAAACTCCGATCTATGGTTTGATGAATAAAACTTTTTTTTTTTTTTTTTTTGCTTACCCAAAGTTTATTTGGTGTTGTTCTCTTATTTAAATAATAAATTATATAAATTTAAACTAATAACTAATTAGGTAAAGCACTGCTTGAATTTATCATCGCATCATGCAGTGTGTTGAATCATTATCACACATTGTAGAGGCTATTTTGGTTATTTAAATACCATAGGTTATCTTATTATATTGATTAATGACATTGAATTATAATATTACACCACCCAAATATGTCGTTACTTCCTTCTAATTATCTTTGTCAGTGCAGGTTTGTTTAGCTTATATTGACTGTTATGAAAAGTGACTGTAGCCTGCATAAACAGCCTTGAACATAAAACAACAGGACAAAAATATAGTTGATGTATATATATATATATATATATATATATATATATATATTTTACTGTAATTTAAGGGGATTTTACAAAATATTTTCAAAATCTTCAAAAATTTCAGTATACAATTGAGTGTTAAATACAATAAACAGAGACATGGTCTGGAAAATTGTCAAATTCAGATTTATGTAGCTTTATTGTTATAGTAAAAAAGTGTTATAAATATTTGTAAAATATTATTTATTCAGCATATTTTACTTAACCTATTTTGTATATATCTCCATTATTTAATTCATAAGTTTGTAATTAAAACAGATTTTTTTTTTAAAGCGACATCCGTTTAATCTTGATGGACAACAACTAATAACGATCAATAAGCGGATTAGATCATTTTAAAACGTCAAGATTTATTTTAATAAACCTGTTTATGCGGAGTGTGGAATGCACCTACTGCACCATGACAAAGAAGCGTCCGCGCGATCACTTGTAATTTTTTCCTGATAATGAAACTGATTTTATTTCTGTAAACTCCTAACAACAAACGTTGCTTTTGTAGACGAATGAGAACAAACAGGACACGCTTTCTGCCATCGCTGTCTCTGAAGCGCGTCACAAAAAAGAACCGAAACTCATTGTATGACTGGCTCACATACATGAGAAATATATCTATAGAAAGTTTAACATTTACACGAACAAATTCAAAACGAAATCAAATACCCCCTGATTATGTAATCTGTATGAAAGTTGCATGTCTCTCTATAAAGGCGCGTCCAGTCTACTCTGGAGATGAGAGTTAGCATTGTGTATTTCATATTTCAGCCGACAAGGACACATAAATATGGGGTTCCATTTGTGTCAAAAAAGAGGTGACTGCTTTGTGCTTTGTACTACACATTTGTCTTTGTCTACAGTTATTGCCTAATTATTCAGGTAAATCAGTATGTTGACGTGCATGTTGTCTGTTGACGTCGTCTTAATCTGTCGTCCTGTCGTCTTTTTCTGTTTTTTTTTACTGTTGTCCTAACTGTCATTTTGTTCTGTCGTCCTGTTCTGTCATCCTAACTGTCGTCCTGTTCTGTC
>JAHKKF010527967.1:0-25773 GCA_019740295.1 Labeo calbasu | reverse complement strand
CACGTGACAGCCCCATAAGATGAACGAACGACTCGAAAAACCCGAAGACTCGAAACAGGTGAACTATTTCTGAATTGCAGTACAGAACCTAATAGGATGTTGCGCATGCGCAACTGAACGAATCACTCCCCGAGATGACTCGTTCTTTCCGAGTCACATTAAAGATCCGTTTAAAATGAACAAATCATTCAAGAACATGCATCCCAGAGCCTGTGCTACACTAGCTTTTGTGCTTAAAAAGTATACAATCTTTTTTTTCTCGAAAAAAATGACCGATCGTTTTGCTAGATAAGACCCTTCTTCCTCAGCTGGGATCATTTAGAGCCTTTTGAAGCTGCATTTAAACTGCATTTTGGAAGTTCAAAATCGGGGGCACAATTGAAGTCCATTATAAAAAAAAATCCTGAAAATGTTTTCCTCAAAAACCATAATTCCTTTACGACTGAAGACAGAAAGACATTAACATCTTGGATGACAAGAGGGTGAGTAAATTATTTGTAAATTGTTGTTCTGGAAGTGGACTTCTCCTTTAATATGTTATGTTTTAATAGACAGGTGACGAACATACAGAGTAGCATCATAATAAAGCAATAAGAAGTTGTGGTTTACAGTGAATTTATAACAGCTAACGGGCGTTATTAAAACCCCCATAGGGGTCGTTCACATATTGCGTCTTTTGCGCGCTCAAGTTCGTTATTTCAAATGTAGACGCGCGGCAGTCACGCTCATAACGGAAGAGACATTAGCCATTTTTAAATCAATTTAGTAGCAGAGCTACAGCAAGTGATTTTTAGTGCTGGAAATCCGTTTGTCCTTTGCTGAAACTTCTGCATCTTCATTGAGAGCGCAGGTCAATGGCAGATGCCACAGGAGTGCAAGCTACAAAGTGCTTTGGAAAGATGGAGAAAGCGGCACGCCTAGCATTTTCCATACATTTTTTAGGCCGACATGTGAACGGCCCCTTAGCTGTTATAAATTCACTGTAGACCATGGCTTCACAGGGCTTACTGCTTTTACAAAATGGTTATTCCATATATGTAGTAAGGTAAAGGAGGCAGATCGGATATTTACCACCTATAACAAGGGGTATGTAACTGCAGCTGAATAGCGTGGCAGATAGACAGTTAATAAGATTATGCGATATGAGATTGTCAACCGGACCTCACCGGAAAAATTGGACCTTTTTAGTTACATCCAGCGTCACTACCCCCTCCTACTCTGTGAATTTCAAGAACCGGGACGCCCCTGTTGTGTAAAATGAAGCGATTAAGCAGGGGTGCTCAACCCTGTTCCTGGAGATCTACCTTCCTGCAGAGTTCAGCTGAAACCCTGATCAAACACACCTGAACCAACTAATTGGGACCTGAAGGAGCACTTGATAATAAAATACAGGTGTGTTTGATCAGGGTTGGAACTAAACTCTGCAGGAAGATAGATCTGCAGGAACAGGGTTAGGCACCCCTGCGATAGACTAAAACCTTTCCTCTGTGCTTCACTGGGACGGCTCGCAGGACAGCTCGTGGGTGATTCTCGTTTATATAATTAACCACTGGCCACAAGCTTTGCTCTCACTGAGCATATTTATTTATATAGCATCAACTACAAACTCTTTATTTTATAAAGTTTAGTTTTTAAATGTAAGTCAATAACAATAGGCTAAAGCCAGAGCCAATGGGGAAAGTTTTTGCGTGACGAGACCCCGCCCCATTTTGGAGGTTCTGCCCACTTTTGGAGTTCCCACCACACTCGTACATTCACTGCACTGCATTCATATTCCAAAATGTCATTTGTGTGGAAACATTACGTTATTATTATATTTAGTGTGTAAAAACAGAGGCCAGAAATGCTGAAGACAAACATAAATAGGTGAAAACACTGTAGCAGGCAGATCAATCTCACTGTTCACGATGCACAAAATATTGGAAGAAACTCCTAAATAATGAATTGCGGGTAAGCTTTTTTATAGGAATATATTTCATAGAAGTTAAATGGCGTTTTCTTTTCATGTAGCATCTGTATAATGCATTATAAAGCAGTGTACATAGGCGTAGCGCAGCTTTGTGTACAGCAGTAACCAAGAAAACACTATCGCTGCTTAGCGTTGAGTCCTGTATTAACTTTAGTTTGTCAAAATATAGAGCCCTTTCCTGCTCAAAATATAGAGCCCTTTCCTGCTCTAAGTCCCTCTCTACATGATTTAGCAGCTTCCACACCATTCTTCCGTGGTTTAGACATCATAAATTAGTAAAACAGTAGTACATTAACCATGCAAGTAAGTGACGTGGGTGCAAACCCTCTATTCATCATAAACTGTACTGTTAAATGCATTATTTAATTATTTACTTATTTTAATATTTATTATTTATATTAAATATTTATTTAATTCTCTTTTTTTATAATTAATATTTCGTAGTTTTTTTTTATAATATTTAGTTTGTCTCTAAATGTTTCCACAGACCCCCTGGGTGTCTCCGAAACCCAGTCTGAAAATCCCTGGGTTTATGAGAGACACAGTTTCCCATAACTGCACAAAACTCCCTTTAATAATAACAGGGAATTTGCTGAGTGCATCTTAAACTGCAGTACCTGCATTGGACATAGACCATCCATACAAAACACCGTACAAAAAATATCAAAATTCAAAAATTACAATAACAGAGACATTGTGAATGTGACTTTGTCTTTTAGACCGCAATCAGGAAAAGCTAGGACAGGGCGTATTTGTTTTGCTGCTGTTCTTTGAGATTATGAGTCACCTACCTGCATTTCCAGAGTCCTGTTACTCTCTGACTCATCATGATGTCAGCCTAAATACACTGAACTCATCATCACATGAGCTCGTGCAAGTTAATATTCTACCTAATTGTGATTTATGACATGTAAGCAGACTTGAAAACAATACATAGAGTATCTGCTGAAAGCTAATCTGCTGTATATAGATTTTGTATTGTGCTCTGAAATTTAAGAATAAGCATTTTTAGAAACAGTATCTTGTTAGAAATCGTCATCCTTTATATAATTTCTCCTGTGCTGAAGTTCATTAAGAGTAAACATGTATATGCACTAACCTTTATTCAGATAGAAACAGACTATTATCACAGGTAAGGCCAAGCACAGGGATTTGGCTTCAGTCCCGCATTGCGCTGTCGGTTGTGGACATGCCCTGACCATGCTCTTTTCTCCCGCTCTGATTGGCTGATCTCAAGGGATTATCATTAACTATTAATCCTATGCTGCAATGATGCGTACTGTAGTCACACCACAGAGCGGTCAGATGATGTCATCTCACCTTAGCAGGCGGATTGGCCGAAGCCTCTCGTGCAGCTCTGTGCTCACCATATCAATTTTATATCACTCAGAGCTAGATCCTTTACAGGCAGTCACGTGACTTCATAAATATGACGTGGCTCTTAAAGACTAAGTGCAGCGGGTTTTTATAGGAGGCCTGTGTTGCTTCAATTCCCTGCTTGAAATGAAATACCAGAAATCGGAGCGTTACGCTCTACATGCCAGTAAGAAGTCAAATGTCCCAATTAAACCAGTTCTTAGAATTTACAGCAAATTGAACAAGTGAGGAATGGGAAATTAATGATTAAAATGAGATTTGGCTGAGGTGCTGCTCACTGGATGTGGAATGAGAGAAAAAAAAAATCATAAAAACTTCCTCAGTCACCGAACAGCGCAGTTTACTTTCACATCTGCAGGAAGCAGATAGCAGAGAGCGTAGTTAACGATACCAAACATAGAAGTTTCATTCTAAAGGAATCCAAAAACAGAGCGCCTCCGAAAAGAGGAAGTCCTCGCTAAATATGTTTCATTACATGTACTACGTTCCGAGCGTCATTCAATTTGGTTTCCTTATTAATTACGTAAGGCATTTATGCTTTAGTGGGGAATGACCTTTAGGTATTTGCTCCCACCCGGTTTGCTGTTTGCACATAGGACAGAAATAACAAAACGCAGGAGGCCTGCTGGTGAGAGAAATGAGGTCACGGACTGTGACGGGCTTGGGAATCCTGGCTTTCCCTACTTCGACCGCCTGCACCGAAAGTCCTTTGGGCGGGAGTCTGTCACTATGGATGCAGCCGGTGTAAACATGTATACACAGTTCTGCGGTGTGTGTACCAGGGTGAGGGCAGTGTGAAGGTAGCACTGAGTTAACTGGGACTTTATAAATAACTATGAGTCCTACAGCTGTCTATGTCACATATGTAAGAGGGACGCTATATAAACTATTATTTAGAGAAAGCAGTGTCAACTTTTATACTGAGCAAGTGATGCTAGACATATTTGGGCCCCATTGCTGCTGAGTCATTTAAGACAATGTACCTTTTAATATTACTATTAACAATTCATTTAAAAAGTACATTAAACATCATTATATTATATTATATACAAGTTGAAGAAGCTTGCTGAAGTTTCGTATCTACTGACGAGGCAGCTTGGAAATTTTTAATCTCAGCCTACGCAAAACTCTTACTAAATATAGAAATACAAAAGAATAAACCACATGTCGTCAGACTTAAAATTTAGGCTATTATTTAGTTGTCACTTTGAGATCTATGAGGTTGAAGCCCTGAAACCAGCTGAAACAACTGTTTAGCTTCAATACCCAAAGACCCAGATTATACATTGAAAACCATGTGACGAACCAACATACAGATTTTTACATCTTCTGCTCACCAAGCCTGCATTTATTTGATTCAAAGTACAGCAAAAGCTGTAATATTCTGAAATATTTTTACTATTTAAAATAACATTTTTCTATTTGAATATATTTTATAATGTAATTTATTCCTGTGATCAAAGCTAAATTTTTAGCATCACTACTCCAGTCTTCAATGTCACATGATCCTTCAGAAATCATTCTAATATGCTGATTTGCTGTTCAAGAAACATTATTATTATTGTTATCAATATTTAAAACAGCTGAGTATCTTTCAGGATTCTTTGATGAATAGAAAGATCCAAAGATCAGTATAGTCTGAAATAAAAAGCTTTTGTAAAATTATACATTATACCATTAAAAAGCCTAGAGTCTGTAGATTTTTGTTCCCTTTGTATTTGGGAAAGAAATTATAGATATTAATAATTTTATTTAGCAAGAATGCTTTAAATTATTCAGAAGTGATGATAAAAAAAAACATTTATAATGTTACAGAATATTTCTATTAAAATAAATGCTGTTCTTCGGAACTTCAACATAATAATAATAAATGTTTTTTGAGCAGCGAATCGGAATATTAGAATGATTTCTGAAAGATCATGTGACTGGAGTAATGATGCTAAAAATTCAGCTTTGAAATCACAGGAATAAAATACATTTTAAAATATATTCAAATAGAAAACAGTCATTTTAAATAATAAAAATATTTTACAATTTTTACTGTTTTTGCTGTACTTTGGGTCAAATAAATGCAGAAAAAACTTCTTTAAACAAACATCAAAAACGTTTGACTGGTAGTGTATAAAAAAAAGAAAGAAAGAGAGACTTTAAAATTACCATAATCTGCATATAGCCAAAACTATTAACTAACAATCTGTAAATACAGCAAAAATGTGACACACAACAAACACTGGGCCAACTATTATATTAGTATATGACATATTTCTATATCAGACACGTCACCCATTTTTGGTGTCCTGACAAATACCATAAATTCTACTACTTTTATTTTTATGTTTAAACGTTTGTAATTAGTTTAGGAATTACCACATAACCCAGAGTTAATGTTCATCGCTACATCTCGCTACATTAACCCTAACGAGTTGTTTAATTTTAGTTTCAATTTTTTAAAATGATTTACTTTCGATATGGTTCACATGATAATGTTTATTTTCTTATATTATATCATTCTGACTGCAGTCCGTTGATGTGTATAAATCTAAAGGGTGGGGCTTAGTTATGTAAAAATCCACTAAATTCTACTATATACAACAAAAATGACCATGCTCTCCATCGTTTCACCAAGTTAATACAGTTCGAATTGTAAAACCTAAATTAAAATAATTCTTCAAATAAAATTATAATAATATAAAATAATTTTTGTTAAGGTAGCCTATCGACTGTGCTACATGGTATACTAACAGATGCTGTATTCTGTCATTAGATTTGTCGATTTAATGACATCTACAGAGAAACCATCAGGCGTTTTCGATGACTAACGTTTGACTGGAATGCCATGTGTCAGACCGAAAGTGCAAATCAAAAAATCAATCCCGTCTTTTCATTATTCCAGCAATATACGTTTCGTTTTAACCGCGTGATGTTTTGGGAAAACGGTGATTTGACTTCTCACCTCCAAGCCTAGAAAACAAGGGACAGTCTCAGGATTACTGTATTCTCAACTTCCCGGAAGGATGACGTATTCTCCCCTGGCGAGAATACTCGAGTGGTTGTCTTAAAGAAACAAAGCGGTCTTGTGCTTCTCGTGAAAGTGCTTTGTGCGCTTTTTGACCTGTGTCTGTGACACAAAGGCCACAATATTCGGAGTTTAAAAAAACAAGCAATAAAATGCATTTTAAAATATAGAAAATATATTCTTGTTTGAACTTAGTAAAACCACAAGTCATGCCCACATACATTTGACTGGAATTGGAAAAAGAATAAAAGAAGAAGAAGAAGAAGAAGAATATCAGTCTTTGTCTTTCTTTGCTTTATTTTTTTAGAAAGTACTTCATTAAAAATACATAAACGGTACTGACAGAATAGACATAATTAGGACATATTTTATACAATTGTAATTACAATGAAGATTATGTTTTTTAAAGTTAAATAGTGGATGTGTGGTAAAAATAAAAGTGAAAGTAAAACACTTTGTACATAGTACAAATATTATTCAAAATGAAAATGAAGCCAAATGAAAGATATATTTAACATTACTACAATAAATTAAAATTTTGTACATTGAGTGATTCTACTGTGATTCAATGTCATTTTAATGTAATAATTTTACAAATATGAAATAAATTACACATACATACATACATACACACGTACATAGCAAATGACTTCCCATAAAAAGTGGCTGTGTGTTCTTATTAAAAACCTGATAGGAAACAGATTAACAACAAAGATATAGATAGTTTGAGAGGAGATGTCGTAAAAACAAAACTGAAAGACGTTTAAAATATGTCTGTAAATTTTTCTTCACATCATACAGAAACTGAATCGATAGGATCATGTGTTATACTAAATCCCTTTATCTTATCCTTATTTTCTTTTACTCAAAAACTTTTAAAATTTTTGTTGATAGACAACACGTAACAGATGGAAAAGTGAAATCACTTCCCTTGAATCTTCACTGTGTATTAATAGCTAATAGGTCAATATTGACATCATAACAGCTGTATCCCAGATCCCAGACACGAAATGGCCGCAGGCCTTTAAACACCTGTTTGACTTTATACGACGGCGCACAAGCTGAACACTATGACGCGACTTTGCCCTTCCAGATATGATAAAGAGATGATAAGATGCTAAATTCTGCTATATTTAGCTCTGTGTAAGGTTTTAGATATAGATCATTCGGATGAGTCCGCACATGTCTGGTACACATTTTTAGCTAAAACATAAACTTAATATCATCTATCTTTAGAAATATTAGTGTGAATTTGTCTTAGTATCAAATATCTAATATTTAATAATTTGAATGACACATTTGTTTCGTAAAAATATACAAATTTTCAACAGCACCACTCTTTTTGGCTTGGTTTATGTATAAATTAATACATTTCATAAGATATTACTTCTGTCATTTGTAGACATATATATCAAACACACAAAAGGAATTAAGCCACATATAAAATGAATATATTTCATTGAATTAGCCAACACAAATTCAAATCAAGTTGCATCTGCCAGCAAATAATATACAAGAACTCTTCTCACAACTAACTTCCCTTTTTTATGACTTTTACCCAACTGGAATCGAGATGATAGTAAATGTTTGAAGTCAGTTCCCGTCAAGTTAACACAGCTGTGTAGCAAATTAACCACATGTAGTTTATCACATTAACTATGGAATTTTTTCCTTAACCAGAAAAAACATTACATTTGACTTAATATTGAACAATATTGTTTCAGAATTTTTTTTTTTTTTAACTGATTTTCACTTTAACAAATAGAAACAGATACCAGAAACTTAAACTAGAGTAAGGAGTAAAAAACATACTGATAAAGATAAATAAAAAATTAACAATAAATAACATTAAAATACAATAATGATAAAAGAAAACAGTAATATTGAATCATACAACTGTACAGACAATACAAAGACACAGAGTCTGTTGTAAATAAATAAACAAACACATAAATAAATTATTATTATTACTATTATTATTATGTTTTTTTTTTTGCTACTTTGGGGCCAAAGTACAGTCAATCCAAAAATTATTCAGACACCAGATGTAATTTTGGATATTTTTTTACTAGTCGGTGCGGGACACCTGTTCATTTATGTAAGTAAGGATAGCAAAATAAAGTAAACTTTGACATATTATAACCAAAATAATTCATAAGGTGGACTACCAGTCAGATTTGGGATCAAAAATTTGATTAGACACTTTCACCTGACCATGTTTTGTCTATCAAAGTTATCTGACGTTATCAAGATGAATTTGTTCTGACACAGTTTAACTCTTGAGCACTTGTTATATTTTATTATCATTTTCTAAACTATAGCAAATAAACTGTGATAATGTGAGAAATGTTGAAGGAGTCTAAATAAATTTTGGTCTGACTGTATCTTCATTTCCATATTTTTGAATTTATCAGCAGATATCAAAAAAGGGAAAAGCAACAAATATACTAAGCAAAAAAGCAAATGAGGAAACATAAACCACAAGCGGAAAAATCAGAAACTACATGAAATGTTATTTAACAAAAACCCTGAATCAAATTCTTTAATATATAAAAACAAAACGTACACCAATTGTAATTCCCATATATCAGTGGATTTTAAAACAACAACAGCAAGTTCACTTTGAAATAGTTAATTTCAAGTGTTAGCTATGAGTCAAATGGAACTTATTCATAAGCCAGATTCATTAATTCAGAGAAATTAGTTTTTAAGCCCGACAGCCTCTCGGGGAAAAGGAAAAATAAATATTGCCATGTTTAAATGCTGCGTCATGTTTAGACATGGCTCCCTAGTAACAATATTTTGTGTACACCACAATTGTATGTAATAAGGGAGTGTTTTAGTAGTGATTGCACCAGGACCAGTGAAGTGAGATAACTGGAAATTTCCAGAACACAGAGGTAAGAACATGTACCGGGGTGGGTAATGACCCAGCTAGAGCAAGAGAGCTGCGCTTCACATCCAGTAGAGGAATGCAGACGCTGCCGACTGCCCACTCCCTGAAATTACTCCAAAATCATTCCACTGAATATCCATCCACCACAAATCAAAGTAAACAGACGAAAACTATGATCTCTAAACTTTTGCTTCACTACCTTTTTTCTATATCTGATTATTTCACAGATATGTATGGCAAATGATTTGTTGATATTGTTTTTTTTTTTCATTTTATGAATGTAAACTAATATTCCAGTCTGTTCTAAAACACCTCCATTTGAATAAACAACAAAAAAAGCATATCTCATATCCACTAGCTTAACACTTTTAGCCCACAGATAAACTGGGATATCAGAAAAGGTTAAAAATAATCCAAACAGAATAGAATAAAGCCACGCTTAAACTTGCGTGCAGCAATATTTACTAGAATAACATTTACAACCTTAAATTATATGGTCAGAGTTGACCACACTGTAAAATTTCAACTCACTAAAACCGAAAACCTAGTTTATGCTCATTGATTACATTGATAACTTCAATTTTTGAATTTAAATACTGCTGAAGAAAATCAAACCAACTTCTAAAAACTCATAAATGTGATGTAAATCATAGAAATTACTGGGTCAAGTTGAACGGCTGGTGAAAAATATTTTTTGTGGATGATCATTACACTCAATTCTAAACAGACTAAGCGAAAGACAACAACACACTGACCTTGGGACAATCTCTCCATCTTCTTCAGTAACAGACAGAATATGAGTGTGTTTAACAGAGTGTGAGTGATACTCTGGTGTCATTCTGACCTACTAGCCAGTCAATCTCTCTTCTCCCATGTCTTTTTTCATAACTATTCAGTACATTACACTAGAGCATACCAGAGATCCCATGTCATTACACGGGTATGTCTTTATTTGCTCATTAGGTTAACATGTCAGGCTACGACTTCGATTCCTCCATTGTACGGGGAGGGCGGGGGGCTGAGCTTGCCCAGTTATGGTGCGCGCAGAGGGTTGCCTGATTGCATCATCGAAAAGTCAGCTTACTTGATACTATAAATAGGGTGACGTCACTCGTCCCGCCTCCTGTAGTAGTTCACGTCCTCCAGCCATAAAAAGGGGTGATGCAACGAGCCGGCGACAACTGTAACTTAACCAGCTGAGAGCGAGAACAGTCCACTCGGAGGAGAGCATCACAACACGCGCGTTTTATTCAGTCAAAACAAGGTGAGTGACAACATTGCTTCACTTGTTATTTACGGGGGTGATTTTGTTCTAGAACGCACTGAGGAAAATGTCTGCGCTGTGTTCTAATAAATAAACTCGGCCAGTGACTGATTTTAGTAGAATTGTGTTTTTGGGTCAAGCGATTGTACTTATCGTAGTTCATTTTATAGTCATTTTAATGTAATCTTTTATGCTGTTTATAGTTACATTTTATTGGATTTTTTAACGTTCTCTCATTATAATCTAAGTCATCGAAAATAGTTGCAAAACGTGCGGAACTGGGCTGCGGTTGAAATATGTTGAAATATTTGAATAACTGATTATTTTATGTTGCAAAGTTCTGTTGGCGATCGTTATAGATGACTGTAAAAATGATTTACAACAATAACAGCTTCTTTTTAGACCCGAATTAGAGCTTATTAAACCGTAAAAGATTATGATTTTATTGGTTTATACTGATTATGATTGTAGACCTGCATAATACATGGAATATAGTAATTGAATGAAGTCGTATAACATTTCAATAAGTTTAATAATAAATAATGTGTGAAAAAAGTCTGATATATTCTACAGATAGATAGATAGATTAGCATTATGAAATAGTAAATTTAACTGTATTGTTTACTTTATAGTTTCTATCTGTATGTGTCCTTTTTCATTGTATTATTTTAATATAATAACTTATTTTAGCTATTAAAATCTGCTATGTAAGCTCAGTGTGCTGAGAATAATACATGTGGTACAACTGAAGGACAAATGACTTTAAACTTTAAGCTTATAAAAATTTGCCTCTCTTACTGTATATAAATAATGCTGCTGTCAGACGATTAATCGCATCCAAATGATTTTTTTTTTTACATAATATATGTGTGTACTGTGTATACACACACATTATGGATATATAACTACACACACACATATATTTTATATATATATATATATATTTAAGAAAAATGTTATTTTTATATATTAAAAATATTTATATATAATATCAGTTATATGAATATAATGTATACATGTAAATACATGTAAATGTTTTCGAAATATATACTGTATGTGTGTTTATGTATACATAATAAATATACAAAGTACACATATATATTATGTCAACAAAAACTTATTTTGAATCCGATTAATCGTGATTAATCGTTTGACAGCACTAATAAATAATAATATAAAGACATATACACAACATAAAATAATACTGTAAGCATTAACTTACAGTACAAAATAAGATTGGAAATACCCCTTACTCACTATAGTAGAAGGGGATTTACTTTCTATAGTTTTAAAGCATATTTAGGCAGTATATTTATTGACTTGTTAAAAATAAAAAATTCTTCATAGATTATGAATAAAAATATTAAATATTTATAATAAATCTTAAATGTATGCATATATTTAATACATTTATGTACATGCATACTTTTTATTTCTGAAATACGTATTTAAATGTAATGTTAAAAGTATTGTTTTAATCTACTTTTTTATGTTCTACTAACTTTTTACAGTTAAGTCAGTAGTTTAATCATACATAAAGAAGGTGGTAAAGTTCATAACTGTTTACAGAAAGTTTACTATGATCCACTTTCCTTATTTAAGTCTTACTTCATATGTTTCAGATTTCGTAATGATGCTTCAGCATCCTGGTTTGGGTCCTTCGGAGATCAGCGCGTCTGCTTTGGTCCCCTGCCTCTCCCCGCCCGGCTCACTCACGCTAGACGACTTCACCAACTTCACTCCGTTAGTGAAAGAGGAGCTGCGCTACGCCATCCAGAACAAACGCCTGTCTAACGGCGTAAGCACCCTGACCACTGACCGAGCGTGTATGAACACAGAACGCCCCACTGAACTACCTGTGATGAAGCGTGAGGTAAAAACAACTCATTTACAGTCAGAACATTGAATCAAATGTGATTTCTTGTATTTCACATTAGACATATTGAGTAACACGCATGCAGAAAAGCCATGCTTGCATAATTCACTTGTTCATCCACTTGTGGAACTAATTTAGAATCATTAGGCGGTTTCGGCTTTCATAAAATTAATGTTTATTACACAATGTAGGTATATTTGAACCTATGTGATATTGTCATTTCAGGTCAATCCAGAGGAGACTGAAAGGAGAAAAAGAAGGAGGGAAAGAAACAAAATTGCAGCAGCGAAATGCCGAAACAAGAAAAAGGAGAAAACAGACAATTTACAAAAGGTTATTTTCTATTTATTACGTTTAAGTTTCATTTAAAACAGTTAGTTTTTCTATTATTTGTATATTTTATATTATTGTATTTTTTTATTTATATTTAGAATATATATTTTACATTATTATTTTATTTTATATAATTATTTAATATTTCTAAAATATTACTTGTTGCGTTTTACACTCAAGAAAAAAGAGAAAACAGACCATTTACAAAACGTATTGTTTATGTTGTTTTCTCTATATTTATATTATTTGTAGCAATAGCCAACAATACATTGTATGGGTCAAAATTATTGATTCTTCTTTTATACCAAAAATTATTAGGATATTAAGATCATGTTCCATGAAGATATTTTGTAAATTTCCTACCATAAACAATCAAAACTTAATTTTTGATTAGTAATACGCATTGCTTAGAACTTCATTTGGACAACTTTAAAGGCAATTTTCTTAAAATTTAGATTTTTTTCCCTCAGATCCCAGATTTTCAAATAATTGCATCTCAGCCAAATATTGTCTTATCCTAACAAACCTTTTTTTTAAAAAAAAAAAAAAAAAAAAGCTTCAAAAAACCTTATGACTGGTTTTGTGGTGCAGGGTCACATATTTAAGTTTCATTTAAAACATCTTGTTTTTATATTATTTATATATTTTATATTATTATTTTGTATGATTTTATTTTTATTATATTTAGAATATATATTTTTATATTATTATTGTATTTTTTTTTTTATATATATTTCTAAAATATTACTTCTTGAATTTTACACTCATATATATTCTATAAATGGCTTTTACTTTACTTCAGGAGTCAGAAAAGTTGGAGTCCATCAATGCCGAGTTGAAAGCCCAGATCGAGGAGCTGAAGAACCAGAAGCAGCAGCTAGTTTACATGCTCAACCTGCATAGGCCCACCTGTATCGTCCGTGCACAGAACGGCCAGACCCCTGAAGACGAGAGGAAGCTCTTCATCCAGCAAATCAAAGAGACCACCCTGCAGGGTCTGAATCTTACCACAAGTGGACCAACGCACACCTTAATACCAACTAGCTGTGGGCATCTCTAAATCACAAACTGTACAGACAAGAAGCTAAAGGTTCGGCTGTCCTTGCCAAGGAGCCCTGGAAGGTTCACCCAACGTTGTAAAGGACTAAACACGGGTGCCTGCCATGCTGCAGGTCGGTCTGGGTCGTACACTGAAAGAGACTGTTAAAGCACTAAAATGTTGAAGGACGTTGGATGGGTTTCTCTCCTATTTAAACGTGTTCGTAATCGTATGATATGCTTTTTGTATGCACCAAAGCCTGATGTCATGTTGATGCTAGAACAACATGATCTCGTTTATTTATCAGCTTGTTGGTTAAATGAAACCCTGGCGGTGTTTGACAGCAAGTACTATTCTAGTAAGAAGAGAAAACATTTTGTGTGTATCTTTTTCATTTACTGGCAAGGGTGATGAAGTTGTGTAGTTTAGTTACATATTTATCTGTGGCCTCTGCCTTGTCCACGTAACATGCCACATGAAGTATTTCAAGCTGCTACTAATCTCTCAGGACTTGGTCTAAATATATTACAGGAAACTCGTATTAAACAAACAGATAAAATAACAGGGAAGTCGACGCCGAGCGGACTTTGAGACGACGAGGTGTCCCGCGTGCTACTTACAAGGAAGTTGCTACCCTTCATCACTGAAAGCCTGTTTGCTGACTATGTCGTTGTTACAATGCTGTGAGCAGGAAGGTCTGCGTTTGCCAGCCTACTGTAAAAAAAGAGTGTTTCGTGCTATTAGCAAGGACATACTTATTTTTGATGTTGCGTTTTTACATATATTGTAGCTGTGTGTTGTTATTGTCTAGATGCACAAACCTCTACACTCCCAGCTGACAAGAAATGTTCTCAGAGCAAATGTTTAGTAACAGTAATAGAATTGACGTTTTTGTTCAGAACGCTAGTCGATTGTTCTTAGAATGTATTTTTATCAGCTGGGCTTGTCCGAAAGACAAAACACTTGAAGTAAAGCTCTTATTAATTGTCTGGTTATGTTCCTAGATCATGTGTCAAGCAATTTTAGTGTCACACCATGTTGTTAGTGAAGAAACACATACCACAAGACATCTGATCTGGCCCTGTGACTGCATTTCCTAATATGACAAAAAGGTGTAGTAGAGTATAAAAATCACTCTGTTTATACTGAGGAAAGCCCCTAATTTTTTCACAAACTTCTCTCTCCTTTTTTTTTGAGCGTAGTTTGAATTTATGTGACGCAGGCGTCAGGTAGCTTTTTCCTTTGTTTTGTATTTGTTCAAACAGGCATGCCACAAAATGTGGTACTACTGACATTAAATGTTCAATGAAAAATTGGTGTCCGGTCAAAGTGTTCAAGTGCAGAAAATAATGACCTGTAACATTCAACTGCATATTTATATGAAATATCTACAGCTTCATTTTGACTGTCTGTTGTTTGTTTTTGATACTTTATTAATAAAAAAGCTATACCACCTCCAGTTGAATCATTCTGTGCTGGTTTTAAACTGCTGAGGCAACACCAAAACAGTGTTACTTTTGAAAGTGTACTTTACGTGCTCAAAAGGCAGCACCGTTTATGGTTGTGTTGAGAAATTTGCGGTAGGGCAAGTCTGCGCATGTATAACCTGAGAGACGTGCCGATTGTAACCCTGAGGGTGACAGAGTTCATCCTGCCAGAGAGCAATGAATCAGCACTTTCTGCTGATTTATATGATTATTTTTAAAGGTGGGTGGATTTCATACAAGGAAAAACATCTATTATTGTTATGTTTTGGAATTGATTAAAATTGCATCAGAAGATAGTAATCTTAAAAGCCTTCTGAAATTCCTCGGAAAGAACAAAGCCGCTAGAGAACTCTTAGCCGTGGCGGTACCTGCGTTTGGGTAACTCCCTTTTTAGGGAAAAAAAAGAGGGAATTATTTAGAATTCTGAATAATTGCTTCCAAACGCTCTGGTTTGCTTTTCAAAATTCTTTCTAGAAAGATACATGGTTGAACAAGAACAAGTACAGTTTTAACATTTATGAGAACTTTGAGAGGGAATAATTTAATATGACTGGTTTTAGTCGTGATAAAAAATACCTGCACAAGTAGAGAGACTGTTTATCATTGGTTACGAGTAGAAAACACAGGAATGTGTGTGTGGGGAAAAACTATTAAAATTTCTATGAAATTAAATTTATTAAAAGGTATTTTATTTTTTTATTCATTTTAAGGGCTATTTTTTTCTTAAAGTACTTTAATCTTGACATAAAAAAAGCCTTTATAGTCATCCAAGATCTTCATGTCTTTCTTTCCTCAGTTGTAAAGAAATTATGTTTTTGAGGAAAACATTTCAGGATTTCTTTCCATATAGTGGACAAAATGCAGCTTCAAATGGCTCCCAGCCAAGGGTCTTATCTAGCAAAACAAATAGTTATTTTCTAAAAAAGAAATTACAATTTATATACTTCTTAACCTCAAATGCTCATCTTGTCTACACTGTAAACAATAAAAAACACAATTTGTTGAGTCAGCTTAAAATAATTTGTAACCTGGCTGCCTTAAAATCTTAAGTTCAGTCAACTAAAATAAGTTTAGTCAACTTGAAATGTTAAGTAGTACTAAGTAAACTTGTACTAAACTTAACAGATGGCTAAGTAACCCAGCTGTCTTAAAATTTTAAGTTGATTCAACTCAAACATCTAAGTTGTCACTTAGTATAATAAACTTTTTTTGAGTTGACTGAACTTAAAATTTTAAGGCAGCCAGGTTACAAATTATTTTAAGCTGACTCAACAAACTGCTTTTTAAAGTGTGGCTCTGTCTGAAATCTGTGCATTCCGGTTCAAGACCCGTTGGGGTAGGTCAAAAAACTCTATGCATCTCATTTTCTTCTCCAACTTCAAAATCATTCCACATCGCTGTTTTATCTTTTTTTGTAAAGGGCGTTTGATCTTCTTTGCACGTTCACTTTGTAAACACTGGGTCGGTATTTGTGCAGCGATGTAGGACGATTATAAAGTTGGAGGAGAAAATGAGATGGGAGTTTTTTCGACATACCCTAACTGTATTGAACCGGAATACACAGAGTACATGCAGAGCTAGATAAGACGAGCATTTGAGGTTAAAAAGTATATAAATTGTCAATTTTTCGCTAGATAAGTCCCTTCTTCCTCGGCTGGGATCATTTAGAGCCCTTTGAAGCTGCTTTTATACTGCATTTTGGAAGTTCAGACTCGCGGGCACCATTGAAGTCACCATAAAAGTTTTTCTCAAAAAACATAATTTCTTTATGACTGAAGAAAGAAAGACATGAACATCTTGGATGACAAGGGGGTGAGTAAATTATCTGTAAATGTTTGTTCTGGAAGTGAACTTCTCCATTAATGCTAATATGGAACTAATCTAATACAATACAAGTAAAATTGAAATAAATAAATAACTATATAAATAAATAATAAATTGCATGTGCCATCATTGCTTTGCTCCCCACCCTTTCTATGAACCACAATAAAAACAGTCCCTCTTGGCCTTTTTTATTTGCTATATGCTCAGGTTTAGCGGAGTCATTATGTTTGCACACAACCCTTAAAGTAAAAAAAACATATTTATGGGGCAATCGAGACTGAGTTGATGCTCATTGCTTCATCTGCGCTGATTCGGACTGATGTCAGACATGTGATAATAAACTCTGAGAAATGACTGTTGGATAACTTCCACCTCTTTTCTGAAAACATATAGAGCCCCTAAAACATGAGACACTGTATTATCGTCACCAGGAACTGAGCGCTCTTTGTTCACATTTGTTTCCCAATCAGTGCAACCAAACTAAATCAACCCTCTAATCAAAACTATGCAACTTTGGAACTAAATGATCAGCCTACAGAATACATAATATGGGACTTTTAAAGTTTTAAAAAATTATAAACATTTTGAATGTTAGGGTAGACTTAATTTTTTTATACATAAAATTATATTTTCAAGTGCAATATTTGGAATGAAATCTAATCTAATATCTATTTAAAATGCCTTTCTAAATACCCAGATTCCTAACTTCATGAGCTGACTTTTTTACCACAATGCAAGCACACTTTGCCCTGCCTGAATATGAGCCAACATAGTCACGGCCCTTGGCAATAAATGCAATCAGTGGAAACTTAACATTATGATGCAAGCATCAAAACTGTTGCAATGGAATCTACAGATGTCAGAGTGTTGTAATGCTATTTCAAACATGTATGTCATAACCTTTAAAAAATTATTGTAATGATTTTAAAGTATAATGCATTCATGACTGACAGGTTCTTGACCTGTAAGATCATCGGAATGCTTTAGTAATTCAGGGGGAAAAAAAGCATTTTTAATTACTACATTGCAGTGTATATTACAAACCAATGCCTATAGAACATAATTAACATTTTTTACGCCTCATTTAGCCATTGCTGTAATAATATACCTACATATTAGGTGATATTTTATCCAGAATATGATGATACACATATATATGATACATATTTACACCATCTTTAAACGATGAAAGACGAAACAAAATGTTGATGCTTTACTCATCCAGGAAAACGTATTTTGAATGACAACCCTGTAGTGTATGTTGCAAACCTCTCGTTTAAAACGACTGGTTTACCCTCAGGGTGCATAGAGATTTACGCTGAATGCATTTAGCGAACAGTCTAGACCACTTCCTTGCCGGTATACAATGAAAATGTACTTTGGGGGAGCTCACGGAAGTGTAGGTTCAATGGGAACTTCAAGGTCCACATTCTTCTTTAAGTTCCTGTAAGGCTTCCAAGAGTTTTAAGATGCGAGGGTAACCACCTACAGTCGCTACCAGGAACTTACAGATCAGGAAGGAAAAGTTACCATATCAGAATTTTTTTACTGCTCAAGACACACCCCTCATGTGCGTATTATTTGCATGCTCCTCTATTCAGATTTCAAAACGTGTGCTTTATGGGCAATGCTAAACAGTTTATGATAATCCTTTGTACTTCCTTTTATTTTCGTGTAGTGACAAGACGAGATATTTACAGCTCTGACCCAACCTGAGTTTTTAGATAAATCAAACTGGTCATGTACAAACCGATGGCTTTCATTCAGTGTAGGCCTACCGTTTATGTGGATAATTAAAACTACATTTGTTCTGACTACAATTTAAAGCAGCTATGTCGATTTTAAATACATTTGCGTATTGTAAACATAACCTATTCATTATAAAAATATATAGATGTCATCTAAATATTGAGATTATATAATATACATCGAAAATTTGAATTTAAATGCAAGTTGATTAGTAATGTGTCCACTAGATGGCATAACAGTCAAGGAATTGTAGTCCACAATATTATTTTTGAACACTGGAAACATTAAGTTATGAAGAATTTGAACCGTTGAGATACACTTTTTTTCAGAAAAGACGTTTAAGATCGTATCAGTCATTCACACATTATATTATTACAGCTGTAACAGAAATAGACAGTTGAAGGACATGCACTGCCCAGGTGAAAAAAACAGCATATGCTGGTAGGTATGTTTTGATGCTGGGATGCTGGTTAGGTAACGTTTTGATGCTGGTTTAAGCTGGTCCTTAGATCGTTTAAGCTGGTCCTTTGCTGGTTTATGCTGGTCATGTTGCTGGTCAAGGACCAGCATAAACCAGCAAACGACCAGTATAAACCATATAAGGACCAGCTTAAACCAGCATCAAAACATACCTACCAGCATATGCTGTTTTTTTCACCAGGGTGGACACTCTTATTTCCGCTTGTCTGGATGCATGCAGCTAATATGTAACCAGTCTTAGCATGGGTATATTTGTAGCAATAGCCAACAGTACGTTGTATGGGTCAAAATTATCGATTTTCTTAATGCCAAAAATCATTAGGATATTAACCCTTTAACTGTCACCGTCCCCTAGATGGGACGCCTAAATTTGCTTCACCATATTACAAATAAATCCTAATCTAATCATGACAAACTATACATCGTTGGAAAGGTCTAAGACTTCTAAATAGATATTTTACCATATTTTTGTGATAGAAATTATGTAAGAAAAGTAATAGATTAATATATGCCAAGAGTGCACCTTAAAAAACCTACATCATAACATGAGTTCTGACCTTTGTCACAAAAGACTTTCTTCGTTGCCTTTTCCCTATCACGCAATAAAAATCATAAGAAATTATATATCAGTTCAAAACTTAAAATCTCAAAATTCATCCTTTGAAAGGCATTTTAAAATCAGACATTGCATTACCACGACAAATGTACAACAAAATCATATTACAAAATGTTTTCATTCATGAAGTATAAAAATTTACATCTGGATAGTGCATTTTTATGTCTGTTTTTTTTTTTTAAAAATGGGAGTGACAGTTAAATGGTTAAATAAAGATCATGTTCCGTGAAGATATTTTGTACATTTCTTACCATAAATATATCAAAACTTAATTTTTGATTAGTAATATGCATTGCTAAGAACTTCATTTGGATAACCTTAAAGGTGATTTTCTCAATATTTTGATTTTTTTACACCCTCACATTCCAGATTTTCAAATAGTTGTATCTTAGCACCCTCCTAATAAACCATGCATCAATGGAAAGCTTATTTATTCAGCTTTCAGATAATGTATAAATCTCAATTTTAAAAAATGGACCCTTATGACTGGTTTTGTGGTCCAGGGTCACATATTACATTCATGCGGACAGGAACAGATCCAGATGTTTTGTGATACTGTTATCAAATCAACCAAGGAAACCAAAACATATGAGTTTTTTGAAGCAGAGATAACTGTTGATATTTGATTTGTTAAATGCACATATATGTGTGTGTGTGTGTGTGTGTGTGTTTGACTACAAAGCACTTGTTCTCAGCATTTTGACTCCAAGATCTTCCTTCGTCCAAGATATGTTTATGTACTTCTGATATGTACTTCTGTTGTAATAAAAAAAAAACAAAATCAGTTAATAAATTATTTTCTCTCTCTCTACTGTTCCAAAGTCAAAATTCATCAAAGAAAGACATTTTTACACAGTCTTTGTGACTAAAGTTTATTGTGGTGTTACATTAATTTTTTGCATTTCAGGTTCTTTCACACCATACATACCAGAAGACGCATGCATTGTTGAAATTACAAAATTTGTGCGCTACATACATTGTCACACCCCATTTAAAGCCAATTTTACTTTCTGTAGGAACTATATCCATTGCATTTGTGCATTTAAGTTTCCAAAAGGGTGTTTTTGCAGTGATGCCATCAGAAGAACCATTTTGGTTTCCCGAAGAACCTTTCAGAGAACAGTTCCTAAAAGAACCATTTTGAAGAACATTTAAAAAATCTAAAGAACCTTTTCTGCATTTGAAAGGTTCCATGGATGTTCAAGGTTCACAGAACCATTGATACAAATAAAGAACCTTTATTTTTAACAGTGTGAAAATACTCAAACGAACAGTTTTATGATTTTTTTTTAACATTAGCAGTGCTTTTTGGCTTTAAAATTTTAAAACGAAAGTCAACAGGTCCGTGCAGAGCTCTAGGACTTTTCAGAAGAGAAGAGAAAACCGGAAGAGAAATGTAGAAGTGTGTACCCCACGCTGGTTAGGAAGGTAAATCCACAGCGCTTTGAGGAAGTGATACATTCAAGAAAAAAAATCTGACCAACATCTTACCGCAACCACCCCCAGATTTGGTTTCAACACAAATGAGAAGAAAACTACACATCCTGGTCCTTTCTTCTGATTTGGTGACCTCATTTTAATAGAAATTGTATGACTGTATCAGTTTGAGTAATTTCTGGATTTCAATTTGAGTCTGCGTCACATAAACAGACAGCTTCTTTTTTTTTTTTAAATAATTGCTTATTTTTCTAATACTTACAACACACTCCAACAGTAAAACATAAGCAGGCAAAACAGAACAGTAACACTTACATTTGAATTAAGCTGCCTAGGTTATTTAATAACACGCAGACTTAAACCTGCAGTCAGGTTTACTTTTGAAACTAACCTTGAGTATTTTGGTCAGATTGGCTCTCATAAAGCAGAACTCCATCATCGCATGTTGTTCATTCACAGCCAGCTAACTGTGGTATAACAGATGGTTAGTTAGTGGTTATTGACTCTATCAGAGTACATACCAAAGTGGATGCATTCACGTGAGGCGTGGGAAAAATGAACATATGACTAGAGATTCTGTGCTCTGACCACTTGTTACAATGCAATTTCAAGCTTGTATGTTGACAGAAAACACTGCATACTGAACTCACAAGATAATACTATTGAATAAAAAACAATTCACTTGCATGCTGCTAGTATGCATAAATGTCTTGCATGATTACAAGTATGCTTAATTTATCCTCAAATGGAAATTCGGACATCATGAGCAAGACGTGAGTGTCTTTATCTAGACATAAACTCAGGTGGCACTGTGCCTGTGGACCTTGATGTGGAGGTCATACCACAGTTCAAGACAGGGCACAAAGGCTCATGGGCTTTGAGGGCATCCGACAAGCGTTGCTGTTCCTCTATCAAAAGCTGGACTTCCTTCCTCAGCAGACTGTTTTCCTGTTCCAGACATTCATACGCCTGGTTACAGAAAATGTTGGCATGTCAAAAAACACATCAGTCATATGAATGAAAGTGCATTTGATATATTTTGCAACGCCAGCCCACAATTATCAACATATGTCTGCACGTGGCAAATAAAGATGACTACATCAACATCTTTTATATTCAATATAATGTGCAGAGTGCAAACCTCATGCAACTCATCAGCTCTCTGGGTTTGTCTTTTGCGGCTCCTCTGTGCAGCAACTCGGTTCTTTTCTCTTCTTTTCAACCTTTTTTCTTCATCGTCAGAGCTCTGAATTACAATCATAGGTTGTGGTTGTTATGATGTATCGTTTCTTGAATATTTTCAATGCAGGAATAACTCATTACAAATGAGCAAATCACAAATAGGAGTGAACCATAAAATCATTTTGGGTGGCAAGGATGAGAAAGATGAGAACACAAATGTTCGGTGGAAAGTTTATTGCAAAATTAGCAATTTGCGATTTTTTCTATATTATTTACTTACGTTTTATGTTAGGTTATAAACTTGTTTTGCACTTATGCATAGAAAAAGAAACAAGAATTAAGAAGTAACATACCTCACTCCTTCGAAACAACCGTACAGCTGAAGCATCGTTTCGAATAAAGTTACTTGTTGCATTAAAAATTGACATGACAGGTGCAGGTGACGAGCACAATAAAGGCTTCCGTTGACAAAATTATTTGGAAAATTAAGGCGAACTATTATGTCGTTTTAATTAGCGCATAGTAAGGCATGTTTAAACTGTCAGTCAAAATCCCTCAGTAACATAAGTGATTTCTTGCAAATGCCTTCGGCGGATGTTCTTTGAAGTCACGTGGTCCTCTCGAGAACTCCAATAACTTCTGGCGGTGTGAATGTTTTTGTATTTTTAACGCCTTTGGCTCATTCCACGAAATGACTCTCTTTCATTTTGTAAAGGTTACTTCTGAAAGCTTTTTTAAGACTTGAAATCAGGTAATGAATGTCTTAAGAGTAAAAATCAAGTGCAGTTAAATACGTTAAATAAATAAAAAAACGGTAGCGTATGAATATGCTTTATAGAAGGTGACATGATTGACAATTCTACAGTTCATTTATCTATTACTCGCCTTGTGCTAAGTTATGACACTATAGCGAGTTTATCAGCAGTATAATATAATTAATTGGATTTAAACAGAATTTTTGTTGATGTGTTAAAATAATGGTCAGATTTTCATCTTTGTTCACTTAAGATACAAAAGTGCCCTTCTAGTCAATGCTTATTGATCACATTTTGTTTAATAAAACCGTGTTCAGTGCCAGTACTTGGAAAACAACACTGGTAGACAAAAAATACCTTGTGGTACAAACCTGGACCACATCAGCACAACAGTTCTCTAAAAAGTAATTTATTGTAATTGAAAAAGAAAGTGCTGAAGCACTTACACTACCAGTCAAGATTTGTAATGGGTTTTTTTTTTTAGAGAAGACTCTTCTGCTCAACAAGCCTGCATTTATTTGATCTAAAGTAGAGTAAAACAGTAAAATATTTTAACTATTTAAAATAACTGTTTTCTATTTGAATATATTTTAAAATGTAATTTATTCTTGTGATTTCAAAGCTGAATTTTTAGAATCATTACTCTAGTCACATGATCCTTCACAAATCGTTCTAATATTCTGATTTGCTGCTCAAAAAAAAAACTATTATGATGTTGAAAACAGCTGAGTAGATTTTTTTTTTCAGGTTTTTTGATAGAAAGTTGAGAACAGCATTTATCTGAAATAGAAACTTTTGTAACATTATAAATGTCTTTATCATCCCTTTTGATCAACTGAAAGCATCCTTGCTAAATGAAAGTATTTATTTTTATAATTTCTTTCCCAAAAAAAAAAAATAATGGTATAGTATATGTTACAAAAGCCTTTTAGTGCAGACAAGTGCAGATCTTTGCATCTTTATACTCATCAAAGAATCCTGAAAAACTGTTTTAAATATTGATATTGAACAGCAAATCGGCATATCAGAATGATTTCTGAAGGATCATGTGACACTGAAGACTGGAGTAATGATGCTGAAAATTGAATAAATTGCATTTTAAAATATATTCAAAAAGAAAGCAGTTATTTTATAAAACATTTTCAAAATTTGCTGTACTTTGGATCAAATAAACACAGGCTTGGTGAGCAGAAGAGACTTTTTTAAAAACATTAAAAAACTTTTAACTGGTAGTGTATTTCCTAAACTATATGCACAAGTATTTCTTTAATATTTACAATATGTGTATAAGAATCAGCATACAAAACACTTATAACAGGTGTCAATACAACGCTCCCATACTGCCCTTCTCCATTCCCACACAATATGATACACACACATACAGATTACAGACTACACATTAATTTGCATCAGTCATTGGGTTGACTTTTGGAGCAGGTACGTAGTCTGCACTGTATTCTGAATCAGACGCAGCTCTTTTGATGGTGGAGGGAAGCCTGTGGTGAAGGTCTGGACAGACGCCTCCTACCGAACTGCCAAACACTTCTCTGTAGATTTCCACCGACTCCGCTGAAGGCTGCATGTCAAGCACTTGACGCAAGCCCTCGGCTGCCTGCTTCAGACCTTTCAGAGACTAAACAATACGAAGGAAAATAGAACATGTTAATAATAACAGATCCTTTTTTGTCTATGGTTACTAATGAGACGTTCATCTCACTGGTATACTGGTATTATTAGACAATAAAATGGACAAGCAACTTGTAACATGCATTCAAGAAGCACTGTATATAAGTAATTCAAATAGATTTGTACCTTCATAACTGTACTGGCTTGTTTGAACATTGCAGGTGCAGCAGCGGATACATTTTTGATGACAGTGTCTGTAAAAACAACATTTAACAGCTAGTACTTATGTGCTTTTGCTGAGAAAAGAAAAGAAAGAAAGAAAAAAAAAAAAAAGCACACACCTTGAGCTGGGTCTGGCTTTAGGTCTTGTGGCCTCACTGCTTGTTCATACAAACCCTAAAATAGGATGGATGAACAGTAAAAACATATAAGCTACATTCAAGCAGCAACATTTAGTTCTTCTAGAAAAATCAAACCGAGCAAAAATCACACCAAAGTATACCGTGCTTTTTATCCTAGTGTCTCATGAGTTACAGCCAACACAAAAGTTTAATTTCATATATATTATGACATCTAGTGGCCAGAGGTGGAACACCTACAATTTTTTAAATGTAAAAAAAAAAAAAATAATAATAATAATTATGACATTATATATTGTGACCTCTAGTGGCTAAGTGGAACATGTAAAATTTTAAAGTGCCCCTATTATGCCATTTTAAAGGTTGCTAATATTGTTTTAATAGACTCTCAAAACAGGTTTACATGTATGCAAGATCAAAAAACACTTCAGTTTTCTCCAAAAATAGATTTAATTTTACCCCATTTCTAAATGATTCATAAACGACTC
>JAHKKF010527966.1:0-35561 GCA_019740295.1 Labeo calbasu | reverse complement strand
CCAGGTTAAAGAGATGGGTCTTTAATCTAGATTTTTATCCGACAGAGTGTGTCTGCGTCCCGAACAGTGTTAGGTAGATTGTTCCAGAGTTTGGGCGCTAAGTAAGAAAATGATCTGCCGCCCGCAGATTTGATTTTGATGTTCTAGGTATTATCAAATTGCCAGAGTTTTGAGAATGTAGCAGACGTGAAGGACTATCATGTAATAAGAGCTCGCTCAGGTATTGAGGAGGTAAACCATTCAGGGCTTTATAAGTAATTAGCAAGATTTTAAAATCTTAAAATCTATACTATGCTTAATAAGGAGCAAGTGCAGTGTTGACAGAACCGGGCTAATATGGTCATACTTTCTGGTTCTAGAAAGAATTCTAGCTTCTGCATTTTGAACCAGCTGGAGTTTGTTTACTAAGTGTGCAGAACAGCCACCCAGTAAAGCATTACAATAATCTAACCTTGAGCTCATTAACATGAATTAACGTTTCGGCATTTGACATTGAGAGGATAGGTCGTAATTTAGATATATTTTTGAAATGGAAAAATGCAGTTTTGCAAATGCTAGAAGAATTGACAGAACAGCCATCAAGTATTAGACTGTGTTTTAGGTTGTTACACATGGAGGTTTTAGGTTCAATAATTAACACCTCTGTTCTTTTCAGAATTTAACAGTAAGAAATTACTCGTCATCCAGTTTTTTTATTTCAACTACGCAATCGGTTAGTTTTTCAAATTGGTATGTTTCACCAGGCCACGAAGAAATATAGAGTGGAGTATCATCAGCATAACAGTGAAAGCTAACACCATGTTTCCTGATGATATCTCCCAATGGTAACATGTAAAGCATAAAAAGTAATGGCCCTAGCACTGAGCCTTGAGGTACTCCATACTGCACTTGTGATTAGTGATGGGTCATCCTTGAACAATTTGTTTATTTTGAACAAATCTTTCATGTGACTCGTGATGAACGAGTCGTCTGATTCATTCAGTCGCGCATGCACAACATCCTATTAGGTTCTGTATTGGAATTAGTTCACCTGTTTCGAGTCTTCGGGTTTTTGGAGTCATCTTATGAGGTTGTCACGTGATGAACGAACGACTCGAACCCGAAGACTCAAGAGATGAACTAATCAATTCTCTTTCCGGCTCACACTGCATTGGTTAAGCTTATGGGGCTGTCACGTGATGAACGTACGACTCAAACCCGAAGACTCAAGAGATTAACTAATCAATTCTTTTTCCGGCTCACACTGCATTGGTTAAGCTTATTGGGCTGTTATGTGATGAACGAATGACTCAAACCCGAAATCTTGTCAGATAAGAGGCGAGGTAAGCTAATCATAGACTAAAGACTCAGGTAAACAGTGCATTAATCTTTTCTGTTTCTTATATCATCTTGTTTGTAGCATGATCAACGTTTGTGTAAGTAGTAGATGTGTCAGGCCCCGATCACACCGAACGCATTTATCATTTGTTTCTCTGTATTATATACATTTTGTATTTGTTGAACATCAATTGGATTGTTACTCTTAAATTGGTTTGGACGTTTTTTTATTTTCTAGCTCGGGGAACAGACACAGTCTCTATAGCTTGATATCTAGGTGAAAGGGTCTCTATGTGCTTAGAATTAACTGATTTTGGTGACATGAGGTGGCTAGCAGATGGTCGGTTTAGCCAGTCTGTCTGCTTCCTAACCTGGGTCCCAGTTAGTCAAGTGCAAACTCTAAGACTATATGCCATATTTCTAAAGAGAAGAGCGGCACCACCTCTGGAGGGATGAAGACCATCTCATTTCAACAGGTCAGGTCTGCCCCAAAAACTTGTCCAATTGTCTATGAAACCTATGTTATTCTGTGTGCACCACTTAGACATCCAGCCATTTAGTGACGACAGTCTGCTATGTATCTCGTCACCACGATAATGATGTATGACATCGTACTTGCAAGTTCACACACCTCTTTAACATTAGTTTTAGTGATCTCTGACTGACGAAGTCGAACGTCATTAGTACCGATGTGAATAACAATCTTAATGAATTTACGTTTAGCACTAGCCAGCACTTTTAAATTTGCCAAGATGTCAGGTGCTCTGGCTCCCGGTAAACATTGGACTATGGTGGCTGGTGTCTCTATTTTCACGTTCCGTACAACAGAATCGCCAATAACTATAGCACTTTCATCAGGTTTCTCAGTGGGTGCGTCACTGAGTGGGGAGAACCTGTTTGATGATCTGATCGGAATGGAAGAGCGGTGTTTTGACCCACGACTATGCCGTCTCACAGTCACCCGGTTGCCCTGCTGCAAAGGCGAAGTTATCGGAACCGAACAATGTACAGGACTCCCTGAGCTAGTTGCGTCCAAAGCCGTATCTAAGGCCCTCACATTCTTACTGTCCTCTATTAAATTTTGGAAACGCGAATGGCAGGAAACTGGCAAACGGAATGCTAACGCACTGCGTTGCACTCGCGGTTATAGAATAAAAGCGAACAATCAGATTAGCTTGATGGATGATATCAGAAATCTGGTGGGAACAAAGCTATATTTTATCACTTTAAACAACAGAAAGTAATAGTAAGATAAAGATTTCTACAGAAAAACAAAGCTCCAGGGAGCTACAACGCACACCACTCTGCAGCACGGGAAACAGGAAACAGCCTGGTCAGTGAAGGATTTTTGTTAATTAATGCTGTTTTTTTTTATTATGTTTGCTGTTTTTATATTATTTCCCAGTATAGCATTCTATGATATGATGTTACATTTACACCAAGCTTCATATCAAGTCTATTGAAGCTGGCTGGGACAGTGAGGGGAACAGGACTCACCCCAGGGCTCACCTCTGTTAGCAATTAATTTGGCCAGGTGCTCATAAGTTTGCTGACAGCCCAGAAAGGAGCAGGACTGGATATGATGATAGATGGTCTGGTGAAAAGATACCAGCAAACTGGTATGGCTCAAACTGCTGTGTTGTACTTGGACTGTGGGTGCTGTACTGAGGTGGGCAAGACCAGCCTAAAAACCAGGTTCAGATCTGGACATTTGGCATTTTATGCACAGGATTGCCTTGGCGTGTATAACTAATGCCCATCAGCTGTATCCTATCTTCAAGTCATGGCTATTAGCATGCATTTTTTGGATGCGGCTGATGTTTCTATGCTTCACAAGCACAGAGAGAGCTGTTGATATCCCGAGGCTGACCTGCCCTGACAGATGAAGGTGTCAAGAAGCATCTTCCTGGGCTCTCCACACAGAAGGAGAACCCATAAAGAGGAAACTTACTTACTTACTTAATCCTCTTCATCCCAAGTGAGACATAAGGCCGTAACTCTTTCCATCTGGGTCTGTCCTGGGCTTTGAACTGTGCTTCCCTCCAAATGAGCCCCATTTCTTCTAGCTCTGTCTTCACTGTCCATCGTCATGTTGTTCTTTGCCTGCCACATTTGCATTTGCCAGGTGGTGTCCAACGCAAAGTCACTTTAGGTATCCTTTCACAGGACAACCTAAGTACATGACCAAGTCATCTTAATCAGCATATCTTGATCTCCTGAAATATATTATTTTATCTTGTCTTTTTGTACAGATTGATATTGGAAATGGTATTGGGCCAGTATGTTACAGATCTTTTTGAGGCAACTATTATGGAAGACATCTGTCTTGCTCATGTCACTTTCACTACTCTCCAACATTTAGAACTATACAAAAGCACTGATTTAACATACTGTTTTAAAGCTTGATCTTTGTTTTGAGGCTTAGCTGTTGGTTCTGAGTCTACTAAAAACTCCTCTTGCTTTAATTATTCGGTTCTTGATATCTTTTTGGGCTCTGTTATCAGTGCTAATAACACTACCAAGATATGTGAACTCATTCACATCCTCGGCTGGATCTCCCTCGATGGTAATTGGGTCAGGAATGGGAGCACTGATATGCATGATCTGTGTCTTCTTCTTATTTATATGTAGGCCAACTTGTTTAGCATATCTGCTCAGCCTATTTGTTTTCTCCTGTATGTTATTTCATCGGTGAAGTCAAGCTCTTCCAAATGGGAGAAGCCATGGACATGGTTAGATGTTGTTTGGTGCATAACCCAGTCAATAATGATCAGGAATAGAAGAAGTGAGAGAATACAACCCTGAGTTCAAAGGACTCTGTCAATGTATTATCAAGGATAATGGAACATTCAAAATATTCATAGAACTTTCCAATGAGTTGTATAATCTTAGGTGGTATTCCATAGGCTCTTAGGATCTTCCATAAGCTCTCTCGGTGGACACTGTCAAATGCCTTTGTGAAGTCTATGAAATTTATGTAAAGTGTGATATTACGAAATGCAAATACCTGGTCTGTACATCCTCTCCCCCTTCAAAAACCTGCTTGTTCTTCTCTCAATTTGTGGTCTATAGCACTATCGACCCTCTTCAACAGGATCCTACAGAAGACCTTGCTGGGAATAGAAAAAAGTGTAAAACCCTGCCAGTTGTCACAATTACTGAGGTCTCCTTTCTTGGCCCGTTTGAATAAGAGGCCTGTTTTCCAGTTCTTTGGGATAGTGTCTTCATCTTCATCAATTTTTCAGTTAAAGTTAGTTCACTGTTGATTCAGATTCAGTTCATTTGGTGTATGCAGCTTGATACCAGAAGTAAATGCTAAGTGGATGCTTCAGAAAACCAAAGAGGCCTCCTCACACCACTTAAGTAGAGAGTACCACCGGATGTGTGCTGGGTGCAAGCAACACACCTGCCCAGTGGCCTGACTCTTGCCATCTGGTAGAGACCATCTACATCAGGCTTGTCACTATTCACCCAAGCCTTAGGAAGCAGGGCAACCCTGTCAAGATTGTTCTTTGATCCTTCCAGACTATTGCAGGATAAAGCAGCTTGTACTGGACAACAGCTTGGTAATAGGAGGAACAGCTGGTGGAAGTTAACCAGAACACCTTGATTCACTGTTACATCAACAGACTGAAAAAACAAGCACTGTCTGTACTGCTTCAGGGCATTCAGTTGCTTCAGCCCCTCCCTGAATCCCAGGAGCCTCTCCAAGTTGTCAAGTGTCAAGAACAACCAGGGGAGCAGCACCAGTACAAGATACCAGAGAGCACATCAGATCAGACAAAAACAGAGGCAGAATTCTGTTGGGCGAACCCCTCTCAGACCCAAGGCACCAGTGCAGAGTCAGATGTTGGTTACACCATCAGCACCTGGAGCATCACTGCAGATATTACCCAATATACAGGTTTCCAGGGTGTGCCGATGTTTCAGGGTGTGCTAATGTTCCAGGGAGTGCAATTGGTCCAGGGAAAGCCAATAATACAGCCACTGTTACAGCCTGCACTTGTGTACCAGCTCACAGCCGGATGCACCATCTGATGCCAATCCAGAAGCCTTGCTCAAGAGACCATACAGGAAAACTTTAGAGGTGAACACTAATAAGAAGTGCAGGCAATTCTAAACAATTTCAATGGAGTACAGCCAGTACAAAGGCAGGGTGTATTGCCTACAGACTGAGACCGTCACAAAAGAGGTGTGGTTAGAAGAAACGCGGAGAACCATTTCCAAATAATGTATATATTTTGAAGTATATTGTATATAGTGTGAACAGTCATTTAAATTTATTATTTTAGTATTTGTGTTAAATATTACTGAACTTATTTTATGTTTTATTGTTTTATAAACATTATTTATTTTTTGTTTTAAAAAACTTATTGAACATTTTTACTTTTTTAACTTTTTAAATATATGATTCATTACTGTTTAATTATAATATTTGCTGCTTAATTATTATTATTGGTGATTAGTTATTAATGATAGTTTTTATTATTATTTGCACTAAACACTTTTTCTTTTTTTTCTTTTTTTTTGCTGCTTAATATTTTGTGGAAACATTTTTTTCTTTGATTAATAGAAAGAAAAGACTGAATCTTTGCCTATTCACTGAATAAAATAATTCATTTCTTTTAAACATACACACACACACACACACACACACACCAAACATCTATATGGTAATAAATCATAGTTTTAAAATAAATATTAGTAGAAAAACTGTTTTCAACACTGATAACAATACTAGATGTTTCCTAAGCAGCAAATCAACATATTAGAATGATTTCTGAAGATGGAAGACTACATGATTAAACTAATTAAATTATGTATTTTAAATGAAAGAATAACAAATACAAGGAAAAAACACAACACAGATATGTGGTTGCTCTCCGGAAGCACATACAAGTTACTACAAGTTATTTTTTTTTTGTGAAACCAGGCAAACCAGGGTACGATTATTTAAATTCATGTACAGCTCTGCACTGAACTTTTAAAGGCTACACACTGGACATTTCTGCATGCCATTTCTGCATTATTCTTGATGTAAGACCCATGTCTCCTAAAATAGTTTTTATAAGCTTTATTTTTACATTCTGACATCTATGATTAAAAAAATTATTTTAAAAATGAAATAATTTTCCTTATGGAATTTTTATTGGAACTTTATGGAATGCAAGAACATTTACAAGCCAATTACTAGTACAAGATTTCTCTGTTCAACACACCCTTTTGCAGGAGCGCTGAGGACACAGGAAGGAAGTGGGGTTGGGCTATATTGAATGTTCATGAGCCCAAAGTCATTCACATCTATTGTTCCAGCAAAAGTTCCAATTCACTGGCATTTATGACCTTAAAACTTCTGGTGGAGCATGTATGTTGAAGAAGCAAATTTTTTGCCTCATTTTTGTGCCAGTCTATTAGAGTTAGAGCATTTCAGGCAAAATACAGCCATCAGAGAGACTGTGCAACGTGTCTCCGCTGGACTACCAAAAACAATGCTACGCTAGACGCTATGATTGAGGATATCCTTTAGAGACGGGATTGTTTTCCTTCACACTTTCCTGATTGTTGTGGACTAATGAGTGAAAGTGAGCCGTTCCCACAGAGGTCCTCCAGACTGGATTTTCAGAAAAGTACTGTAAAAAACTCTGGAATATATACTAAGGAATGATGTGCCTTATTCAACTGAATTTCTATGTATGATTTAAAAAAGCAAAAAAAAAAAAAAAAAAAGAACTTAAAACATTAACAATGCTGAGAAGAAAAGCCATTCATGTAGCTGTTTGGATAGCATGTGGAATATTGGTAAGTTTTAACATATTTTAAAAAATAATACTAATAGTCATCTTGTAAAATCTTGATTTCTACTCACAAAAATACTCTTTTTATATGCTGTCCAGTAAAAGTATTTCTAACTTTTTTTTAGAGTACCGTGGTGGCAGACACACAGGAATGTAGCATTAAAGTTGTGAAGGCCATTTCTACCACAGACTCGATACAGATCATGCTGAATAACGAAGATGTGAAATGCCAATACACAGTTTCTGTTAAGGACAGACACAGTGACTCAAAACACTGTCATCAAGACCAGGAACATTTCACAAATTTTGAATGCAAAATGGAGAATTTAGATCCTGGAACATGGCATCACCTGGATATAATATCAAAAGTGGATGGAAAACAACAGATTCAACACACTGTCTCCCTGCCAACTAGTAAGAATCTTGCTTTTTAATATTGAATGTTGTAACATTTGCATTGTGTTTAGTCTGATACAAGCATCAAGCATCACTACTGTTTCTTGCTGAACACCCTCGAACAGTATTAATCTTGAGCATGTAACTCACAGCATTTGTTCTCCAGAGTGAATGATTCTTTAAATCATGATACTAAGAGGCTGTCACATTACTAAGTGATAATTGGTGTTGGAAAGGTTTCTTTAAAAATGTAATAAGTTACAAATAACAAGTTACCCTATTTAAAATGTAATTAGTAGTGTAACCATTTCAATTACGTTATTAAAGTGATGTAACTGTTTACATTGGATTGATTTATGGTTCCTTTTTTACATATCTAACTAACTGTTAATCATTTTGAAACAGTTAATGCAGGCAGGGTTAACCTTACAGTAGATCTCAACACTGATTACTGTCAAACTTTCTAAATATTTCATCACTTGAATTAAGATTATAATAATTTATTTTTAAAGCACAGCCACCACAAGCGGACTTTAGCACTTCTTTTTGCTTTGAGATCATTCTGAGGTTAAATACAGATTTACAACTGTAACAAGATATAGTTTAATAGCTGTTTTTGAAGCTATTAGCTAAAAGCTATGACATGAAACACTGATATCTAACAATGCCCTGGAAATAAACAGTTAATAAACAGTTAAAAAAATAAAAAAATAAAATATATATATATATATTCCTAAAACCAAATAGAAACAAAACCGTTATCAAATAAGGATATGTTCTGTTCTGTGTCCTAGACTCCTGAAACACTGGTGTCTCATACTTTAGAGCAGTCAATGCAGTTTTGGAAAGAAATCAATCAAATCTGTATGTGTGTGAAAATGTAATCATTTGTAATCACTACCATTTTCATATGTAACTGTAATTTAATTACACATTTATACATGTAATAGATTACAGTTACATTTATTTTGTAATTAAATTACATAATTCAGGTCCTAGTTGTTTCCATCAATGGTGATAATACGTTTAAGTGGTTACCTACAAAGATGCAGTGAAACAAATACACAACAATGTCGACAATGAAGTTGGAAAAAAAAATGCTGTTATAACTTATTTTGAAGCCTTCTTCATTGTAGTTTAAATTTCTAACAGCATTATTATTGCACTTTTGTCAAACACCATTAAATGTAAACATTGAATTTGTGTTTTAAATGTCATAACCCATGCTGACAACAAAGCTAAACGAGCTGTCTCTTTAACATTCTTCTAATGCACTTTTTGGCTGGCACAAAAATGTGACCCTAGAGGGGTATTTCAGAAAGCAGGGTTAACTTATCATGATATAAACCACAAAGAAAATTATTTACTCATAGTTATTAGTTCCAAAAATGTAGCCAGGTTGTAAGCAAGAGCTTGTGCAAATTTATTTATTTTTCTATTTTTTATTTGTTTATTTGATGCTAAATGTACAAATAAAAAAAGAGATATTAAAACATTCTGTGCTTGCAAAGACAATATGCTTTTATGATTTTTAGAGCCATTTTGCATCCATATTTGTAAGATTTTTATTATAGAAATGCATTATATATAAAAAAAATAATTGACCCATTTGGGAAATTCATAATTCCATAAAAAATTTTACAGTTAAATGTTAAAAAAACGTAAAAGTATGTTTAAAAGTATGAAGACCAGGTATTAACACACTTTTGCGATTTAAACTTGAAGAACTTGAAAAAAATCACAGATTATGTAAATGTAAAGTTCTATGTGCTGAGCAAATCCAAATGGCCAAGTGTCAAAATCTTCTCTAAATATGAGGAAAGGTTGGCCCGTACTGATAATGTGCTGTGTATATGCGACTGGGCTAAACTCCAAAACAGGAGTTTGACTGTGGGTCATTTCTTTCAGTCCGTTCTCCCCCTCCCATCCGGCTCATTGTTCTTTTGTTCTAATATATACAAAGACTCGTTAGCACTCAGAGATCTGATTACAGTGATGCTTATATAACATGTCCCATGGACCCCAGAGGTTTTTTGGATATTTAGGTTATGACTGCATTTAAGGACAAAATATAAAAGAAAGTGACTAAAATCTGTAGCTGTAAATATGCATAAAAATTAGGGCTGCAACGATAATCGCACGATGTCGTGAGGCGCGTTTAGTCAGTGAAGCCGGTACTTTGATTAGTAGTAAAGCTCCATCACGTGCGTTCAGCTGGAGCGGCAAGTAATACACAGAGCCGTAAAGCACTGACAAGCTACGCCAAAATCGCACGCAAAATCGAATCGCGATTTTGGCGTAGCTTGTCAGTGCTTTATGGCTTTACATCGTGCGATTAATCGTTGCAGCCCTAATAAAAATATCATTAGGCATATTAGACAGAGGCTTCTTCTGTACAGATTTCTTCCTTGTTTCTTTAAAACAAAAGACAATGGTAGGAGGAGTTATTTTCATTTTTATTTTAGTTATTCAAAATTACATTTCATTAGTTAATTTGTAAAATTAACGTGATTATAAATTGTTAAATAAACAATGAGTGAGTCTCAAGGAGAAAGAGAGTGGAAAAAGTCATTAGAAGAGGTTGCTTGAATTTGACCTTCAACCTTAAAGGTTTCTTATCCTGTTTTCTCACAATACCCTTTCAACAAAGCCTCATTAGGAAGAGCTTTCTTAAAAAAGCAAAGATCAGCGCTATCATGTTTGCACATAGGTTGTTAGACATTCTGCTCCCTTCGCTGAGAATAATTCACAGCAGGACACATAGTGTCCACGCCTTTACGTTTCTGTGTAACAGTTCTCACAGACCGCACTACCATTCTATAAGGATTGTTATGTACCGTCTGTCAGAAGCTACAAAACTAAAGAGATCACTGCTTACCATCTGCATTATTTGCAAGAATTAAAGTTTAAATATTACTTCATTGCAATTAATTTAAGTGTGTTTTATATACACATGTAAAATATGCTTTCGTCAAGTAAATATTAGTTTTTCAGTATGAATTTCTTTTAACTTGCTGTGTCATCATTGCACTAAACAGTGATGCTACAGCCAAAGTCCTAAAAAAATTATATATACAGTGCTACTTGAAAGTTTGTGAATAAATATGACCAAAATTTTGAAAATTGACAAAGAGAATCCAATTAAACAAATGAGATGAAAATATATACTTTGCCATTTATTTATTGTGAAAAATTATCCAGCGCTAAATATTTGTGAGTTGCAAAAGTATGTGAATCTCTAGGATTAGCAGTTAATTTGCAGGTGAAATTAGAGTGTTCTATTCAGAAGTGTTTTCAGTCAGTAGGATGACAATTAGGTGTCGGTTTATGCCCTGTTTTATTTAAAGAACAGGGTCTATTAAAGAATGATCATGTTTGTGAAAGTGAATCATGGCACAAACAAAGGAGATCTCAGAGGACCTCAGAAAAAGAGTTGTTCAGTTGAGTTGTCATCAGGCTGGAAAAGGTTACAAAACCATCTCTAAAGAGTTTGAACTTCACAAATCCACAGTCAGGCAGACTGTGTACAAATGGAGGAAATTCTAGACCACAGTTACCCTCCCCAGAAGTGGTCCGATCAACAAAGATCACTCCAAAGCAAGATGTATAATAGTTTCTGAGGTTGCGAAGAACCCCAGGATAACTTCTAAGCAGCTAAAGGCCTGTTGAAGTTCATGAGTCCATCATCAGGAGAACAATGAACAACCATGGTGTGCATGGCAGGGTTGCAAGGAGAAATCCACAACTCTCCAAAAAACACTGCTGCCTGTCTGCAGTTTAATAAAGATCATGTGGAGAAAAGGCTATTGGAGAAATGTTTTGTGGACAGATGAGACTAAAATATAATTTTTGGTTTAAATAAAAAGTGTTATGTTTGGAGAAAGAAATACACTGCATTCCAGCATAAGAAGAATCTTATCCCATATGTGAAATGTTGGTGGTAGTATCATGGTTTGGGCCTGTTTTGCTGCAACTGGGCCAGGACAACTTGCCATCACTGATGGAACAATAAATTCTGAATTATACCAGCAAATGCTAAAGAAAAATGTCAGGACATCAGTCCATGAACTAAATCTAAAGAGAAAGTGAGTCATGCAGCAAGACAATGACCCCAAGCGCACAAGTAATTCTACCAAAGAATGGTTGAACAAGAACAAAGGTAATGTTTTGGAACAGCAGAGTCAAAGTCCAGACCTTAATCTAATTCAAATGTTATGGAAGGACCTGAAGCAAGTAGTTCTTAGGAGGAAACCCACCAACATCACAGGCTTCAAGTGTGTCTGTACTAAAGAATGGGCTAAAATTCCTCCAAGTCGTGCAGGACTGATCAGCAGTTACAAAAAATGTTACCTGCAGTCATTGCTTAAAAAAGGGGTCTCAACCGATACTGAAAGCAAAGATTCACATACTTTTGCACCTCACAAATATTTAACACTGGATTATTTTCCTCAATAACTAAATGACAAAGTATATATTTTTGTCTTGTTTGTTTGTTTGATTGGATTCTCTTTGTCAACTTTAAGGATTCACAAACTTTCAAGCAGCACTGTATATATATATATATATATATATATATATATATATATATATATATATATGCACGTCTGCCAAAAACAGATTCACTTTAATGTACTTATGTAGTTTTAACGTATTTAATGCATTCATTTGATCTAAAATTGTCAACTGACAGTCCTTATTTTACATTTTAACATTTTTTTGTTGTTGTTGTTGTTGTTGTTACTGTTATTATTATTATAATTATTATTTTTAAATATTTCACACTATTGATTGGATTTCTATATGTTTTTTTGGTTAGGACCTTCAGCAGTGGAAAATCTCTTGGTTTCTCAGAATACAAACAGCTTGGAAGTTTCATGGCAGCCTGGTCCAGGCAAAAGAGAAAAATACTGGATCATGCTTATAGACAGCAATGGTATGGGTTCAATCTGGAACACAACAGTTGTTAACACAGCCACCTCGTATACAATAAAAGGGCTGATTCCCGGACGACTCTACAACATCACTGTCATTGCCGAGGTTGGAGAGCTACAGAATTCGGCCTCTAGACAAGCACAAACAGGTACTTTGCATTGGATCATCAAGTACTAATGAAATAACAAATTAACAGATTTGACAATATAGACACTAAAAAGTTGCCTCTGTCAATACTGTTTTATAATTTGTGTGTGTGTGTGTGTGTGTGTGTGTGTGTGTTTGCGGCTGTGATCATATATCTGTGCCTGTATAATTTCCTTTGCTGTATTTTAGGCAGACATGTTAACACCCTTTCCTGTTTTGAGCGCTGAAAGGTCACCTTTGTCTCCTTGTGTTATGTCACGTTACGTCATGCTGTCTCAATCATAAACGTGTTGCATTGATTATAAAATCCTACATTCATTACATTTTTGTGCCTTTTTAGATGTTTGGCTATGTTCTTTTTCACTCTTCGAGATCTTGACAGCAAATCCTTAAACATACTTAATTTGATCACATTCAGTTTATTTGGCTTATCAAATAACCGTGAAGCTGCTTTGACACAATCTGTATTGGATAAAGAGCTATAGATCTTATGTGGTCAGGTTCAGTCATTCAACATATTTCTGAGTTAAATAAAACATTGAGCAATCAAAGAATCAAGATCCACACACGACTGTACATCAAGCTTATACTTCTTCAAAAATTCTTTATTAAATGCTGCATCAGATAAAAATATGTGAAAACAAGTGCAATAAATGTGCAAAGGTGCAAAACGTTTTCGAGACAAAGCTCTTCCTCAGTGCCTCTGTGACTTTGTAGTTGAGTTAAATAAAACCAAATTAATTTAGAGAATTAAAAAAAATAAAACTTACAGCATTACAAAAGATATCCAAGATCATGTAAATGATTAAATCATTTCTTCAATAAAAGCTGATGCTCAAATGCTTAGTCATCTAGTGATTGATGTAATTAATTTTTTTTTTTTTTTTTTTTTACAGAAGTTCGCTTAGAACAATAACTAAAGGCACATAACAACTTCAAACAACAAGCATTAGTTAACAAAAAGAATATACATTTTATAAAACGGTTAGTTCCAGTCCTCAATTCTGGTCAGCAACTGTTTTATTCACGATAAAGCACGGCTATGACCGCTTTACCCAAAAGTTCTGTGTATCACTGAGCAACACCCTTAGCAACATAAAAAAAACAATAATATTCGCTTGTTAAGCGATGACATAATACGTCCAACGAATGCACCGAACAATGCTGTTTCTGGGCCCAAGCCTCAACTTATTTCACTTGAGAATACTATCTCAACAGCTGTTTATCAGCGCTCTTTATTCATATTAAACTTTTAAGCTAAACGTTTTCAGACTTACGGTGCACACTACAGTCTTCGTGCTCATAGCGTCCCAAACACAACTAATTTTTATATGTATTTATTTGTATGTATATTTTCATTGTCTGGCTATCTGGGATTTTGGTATGGAGTTAAACGGGAGGATTTTTGTTCATTTTTTTATATCATATTGTGTGTGTGTGTGTGTGTGTGTGTGTGTATTATCAAAGTCCCTTTAAGGCAAGTCATTTCACTTGGTGGCCATCTTTGAAACGCCTTAAAAAAAATCTTAAAATTCAAATTCTAACATCAAATTCTCCAAAACTGTTCACCAGGCTTACAATTAAATTTCATATTTGAAATCACCAATGAAATCTGACTACATCTGCCTTATAAATATTTGTTCCTTATGCTCCAGTAGTGTTCAAAAAAGCTTGATTTTTGGAGATCATCCAGTGTGCATGCGCAGTACTGAACGCACGTCTCGGAACTCTGAGTGCTTCTATAGCAACCGGGACTTCTAACGGCAGCTACAGTGACGCACTCACTTAACTGATTAGGGATTGGCTCATTTATTCCGAAGCGTGGATTCCCGGCCATAATGAGCGTTGCATTTTTACATTCAAAACTATACGAGCGACACGTCTTGGGTATTGTATAGTCTTTGATATTAGCAGCATTTGTTGTTTTCTCGTGGCATCTGATAGAGTGTTTGGACACGAAAGCAGTGACACATGATGTCAGACTTATCAAGCGAATAGCAGTAAAACTCTTTAATGTATTACGAATTTCAGCAGAATTAACTGTTATTTATTTAATGAAGTACGAGTGACCCCTGCTGGCGGTATGTATAACTCACGCTGTGCCACAAATCGGTCTGTTTTAAAAGTAAAAGATGGAAAATTGGTGTTTTTTAGCAGAAGGACAGCATTTAACAACTCTTGCTTCAAAAAAAGTAGCATATCAATACATACATTTTTGGTTTTAATATTTTTTATTCGATCACGACTGAAGGGGTTGCAATGCCCGTCAGCCGTGGTTTATTTACAATACAGCACGGCCTTGAGTACCTTAATGCTTACTTACACACACACTCCTACACTCTTTCTCAGGGGACACTTACATGACAATTTTCAACATTTATTTACACAACAATGGTGCTTTGGAGGCCAGGAAATGCAAACGTGTGAAAACAGGCTTCAAAGAGCGCGGTTTTGAAAACCGTGTTATTGTCTCTTTGTATTGTGGAAAAACACTACACCAGGGATAGGCAACGTCGGTCCTGGAGTGCCGATGTCCTGCAGAGTTTTGTTCCATCCCTGAAAAAAAAACTCACCTGCCTGTAGCCCTAGTAATTAATTGATTAGCTTGTTCAGGTGTGTTTGATTAGGGTTGGAGCTAAACTCAGTAGGTCATCGGCACTCCAGGACCGACGTTGCATTATATACCATAGGTGAACAAGTTACATTACATTTTGATGAAAGACATCAAGATAAGATAAAACTTTTTTTTTTTTGGACTTTAAACATAAGTGTTAAAACATCTTTAGCAAGTAATGAAACTGACCGCTCCCTTTTCCTTTACAGTACCAGCTGCTGTTTCTAACCTCAGAGTGGAGAACAATGGCAATCAGAACACCCTCAGAGTTCTGTGGGATAAAGCCTCCGGTGATGTGGACAGTTACCTTGTCAGTCTGACATTATCAGGTTCAAAGTCTATTGAGAAAGCCAGGTCGGCTAATAGTACAGATGTGGTGTTTGACAATCTGAGTCCTGGAAAGACCTACCAGGTGTCAGTCAGCACCAGTAGTGGAACACTTTCTAATAAAACATGGATCACAGTAAAAACTGGTAGGTACAATTTATTTTAGAACTTATTATAAGTGCACCTTAAGTGCTCGAAGACTTTTTTCAATAGCGAATTATTTCGAATTATTAATTCATAAATATTACTACATTTTGGGAGAGGCTTATCACGTAGGTGGTTCATTCTCATATAGAAGTTGTGTGAGCACTTTTCATCCATTACACTAAAAAAAAATCGAAGAAAGCCCTATTGAATACATGCACAAAAACATTCACGTGATATTGTAATTCTTCCTCATCATGAAGATTTACTATTTGCATGCATTTTAAAGCCTTTTCATTTTTAACTTTCAAAACACTTTTCTGACATAAGGTTTTCTCGGAGCACATAGATCACACAAGGTTCACCTAAACATACGCAAGGTTCACACTTAAGTATACATAAACAGGAAAGCAATGTGTATCATGTAGCATGTGCATCAGTATGTTTGATCTGTGTATTAAAGTAACAGCAACCTAACGCATTGTAAATACTGCTGTTTATGCTGTTAATGTGAATCAAACAAGAGAAAAAGAGAAACGCATGTAATGTTATTGACAGAATAATTTTAGTAGTTTTAATAAGACTCTTGCGTTTTCCCTTTTAGAACCAGGAAAGGTGTCAGATCTGGTGATGGAGAACCTGTCTGACCGTGGTGCGTTAAAGATCACCTGGACGCCCCCTTCCGGAGAGTGGGAGCACATCCGTGTGGTGCTTGTAAATGGAAGTGAAATCCTTGTTAACCAAACTGTGGACAGAACAGCAAAGGAAATACTCTTGTCGTGGTTAAATCTGCAGCCTGGCAGAGTGTACAGCTTGGCGGTCAGTGTAGAGAATGGAGGCCTGGCTAATACAGTCTATTACAAGGAGGAAATAGGTAACCATGTGTCAGTTCTCTAAACTGGTGGTTCTCGACTCCAGTTCTGGGTTCCCACCACTCTGAACATTTTGTATTCTTTATATAATGCACCTGATTCAGATCATTGCCTTGTTAGGAGAAAGCTCCATGAACTGAACCGAGTCTGTCAGATAAGAGAAACCCTGGGCCTTAGTTCTAGCTTTATATAACTATAAATAATATAAAATTCATTAAGGAGAAGACGCATAACAGCTGTTTTTGAAATTGCTCTCGATTCATTATAATTCTTTTTAACATATACAAACCTTTAAAAGTGCATGTGCTGAATTCTTCCCAATCAGTAAAATAATATTTGTTTGTTTTATTACTGTAGTAGTCTCTTAAGAATAAAAAATTGCAACATTAGTAAACTGTGTAATGTGTAGACAACATAGTCTGTTTTGAACAATAATAAGAGTAATTTGCTATGATTTTTGTTCTGTCCTGTGACTTCAGCATGTAAAATTATTAGTTATTTTAAATCAATTTAGTTGAACATTCTAGGTTCAGTACTAGTTCAGGCAGTAGAATGTGTCACATAATGTTGACTCAGACTCCTTAACAATTTCCTATATATATATATATAATAAAGAATAAAAATAACTTTGAACTACAGTGAGACAATAGAAGTAAATCAGGCCAATCCATTAAAAAAACAAGACTTGTCAAGAATTGTCTCACTGTAGTACAAAGTTATTTATCCAAAGTTATTTATTTTTTACAGTAAAATCATGTTAACATGCATATTGTACTGTAAAAAAACATCAGTTACTAACCTTTTATCTGTAAAGTTATATTCAGTTTTACAATTTTGACTCCATGACAACACAGGTTTTTTGAAAAGTGTTTTACAGAAACAAATCCTCAAAATTTATCCTGTTTAAATCCTCACAAATCCTCACATTACAAAAATTATCTTGTAACCTCAGTACTTTTCAAACTGTGTTTGGGGTTTTGTAACATCTTTCTTTTGCTATTGGTCTGTTTCTTTTTAGGTCTTCCGCCAGTATCTCAATTGCACATCCGTCACTCAGACGAGACCTCCCTAAGTGCTCTGTGGACTCACGCCTCATCCCGTGATGGCTACATTGTACAGCTTTTCCAAAGCAGCACATCTACTGCTATTCAAACACGAACCTTGAGCCGTGACATGAGAGAGTGCACTTTTAACGTCCTCACGCCTGGTCGCCTGTACGACATTACTGTAACCACTGCCACAAAGTACTTGCGTAGTTCTGCTACAGTAAAGGGAAGAACATGTAAGATTTTCTTGCCATTTCAGTGCATTAACTAATGTTAACAAATAAAACTCTTTACAATTACTATAGGAAATTATATATTTAAAGAATGTGATTGTAATCAAATTATGTGTTCTCAGTGCCCTTAAAGGTCAATCACCTAAAACTGAGTAACAAGGGAAAATCAGATAGTCTGGATGCAAGCTGGGAGACACCATCTGGAGATCTGGATTTCTACAACTTAGTGCTGTTACGGGTCGGACAGACGGTGCACAACCTTTCTGTTCCAGCAAATACAACCTCCACCCTGCTTCCTTTCCTCAGTCCCGGTACTTTACACAAATTGCTGGTTACCACTGTCAGCGGATCACAGACCTCCAAACTAGCTGAGGCCGATTGTCGTACAGGTAAAATGAACCCAGTTGAAATAAGTGTTTAACAAAAACATGGTATGCTGTTACTCTCTTGTTATGCAGGACTTCATGTCTTCCTAATTACTGACATGTTCTTTAAAGCCATACTGCATTATATAGAGATTCCAATGCATTCATAAAAATATAATATATAATTGCATGTTATCATAAATAATTGTTAACACATTATTATATATTATAATCCTAACTTTTAAATGGATTAATCTATAAAACAAAACATGTTTTTATATATTTATGTATGCTGTTTTAGATTATGTAAAATACTCTACTAATAAATTACTAATATAGATTTTATATTTCCCCGTAACTATTTTCCCACAGATTAAATTCATGACAGAACTACAAAACAATTTGCAGCCCAATACAAAGGGGATTTATGGAATTTCAGGAAGCTCTGCATAAAAGGAGCGGGTCATATTAAACACATCCTGTCGGGCTCAAATGCTCTTTCTATTTTCAGTCAGTGTTTAATGAACTCTTGTGAAGTTGTCCAAACAATGGAGAACAGTTTCACATTCTACAGCAGCTAGACACCATATATATACACATTCAGCCAAAGCTTTTTAATTGATTAAACATCTAAAGCTTCATTTTTAATATTACAATATTTTCTCATATTACAATTTAATACACAGAGTAGGCTATAAGTGAGCCAAATGTAAGTTGATTTCTCTAAAAGTGTAACACTCTTGACCTATTGGAAGCTCAAACAAAACACTGATCTGGCTGTTTGAAAAAAGACAACAAATTCTAAGTTCAAGTAGCCTATTAATAATTTATTTATTATTATTCTTTCTGTACTGTAACCTTCTCTGTGGTTTTTAGTGCCCGCTGCTGTTTCTGACGTCACAGTCACTAACAGCGGTCCAGACTTTCTGAATGTGTCATGGAAGGCAGCAGAAGGAGATGTGGACAATTACATGGTGATGCTAAAGGACCAGGAGAAGATCATACACACGCTCGCTGCGTCTAAAGCAACCACAGAGTGTGTGTTCAGGAGTCTGGTTTCGGGTCGACTGTACACCATCTCCATTACCACACACAGCGGCAGTTACCGGAACCAAACACTTGTACAGGAGAGAACGCGTAAGCAATAATAGTAGCATCAATCCTACACAGTGGCATGCGAATGTTTGGGAAACCCTTTCAGAATCTGTGAAAATGTGAATAATTAATAATAAAAAGAAAAACATTTCAGCGTTTTTCTCCATATAATGGATTGGTATAGTGCCCCAATTTAAAAAAAATGCAGTTTAAATGCGGCCTCAAACAATCCCAAATGCGATTGTAAACTTTTTAATGTCTAGCGCTCCTCTTGTCTTACTCTCCCTGGATTGTTTTTGTTCCGGTTCATGAGAGTTAGGGTATGTCGAAAAACTCCCATCTCATGTTCTCCCTCAACTTCAAAATCGTCCTATATCGAGGTTTAACTTTTTTTTGTTAAGAGTGTTTGATCGTCTTCGTCTGTTTACTTTGTTTTAGAAAAATCCTTCAGGTCCTGTAGATTCTTCAGTTTTCCAGCATCCTTTGCATATTTGAACCTTTTCCAGCAGTGACTGTATGATTTTGAGATCCATCTTTTCACACCGAGGACAATTGAAGGACTCAAACACAGCTATTAAAAAAGTTTCAAACATTCACTGACGCTCCAGAAGAAAATCACGATGCATTAAGAGCCAGGGGGGTGAAAACTTTTTGAATTTGAAGATCAACTTAAATTGTAATTAATTTTCTTTTTTTTCTTCTTTTTTGTAATCTTCTGTTGCTTCCAAAGGGCAGTACTAAATGGGGGGGGGAAATGATATTTCAACAAAATAAGAAAACTTTGGACATCTTTATCCTGTTCAAAAGTGTCAATGCATTGTGTTTCCTTCTGGAGCGTCAGTGAATGTACAGTGAGTCCCTCAGTTGTCCTCAGCATCCCTCAATCTGCAGGACCTGGAGGATTTTTCTGAAGAACAGTTTAACTGTTTAGATCAAAGGGACTCATGAACAACCAAAAAACAGACCCACCAAGGGTTACTTTGGAAGGGGGTTATTTTAATTTCAACAATTTTTTTTGTCTTTTGGACTATATGTAAATGTATTTTATGTAAAATATCTTACTCAGGACAGTACTAAAAAAAAATAAGGTGCATTTTGTACAAAGTCTCTTATTTTGTTAAAATTATTCACATTTTTACATATTCTGCAAAGGATTCCCAAACTTTCGCATGTCACTGTAGTTATACATTTCAGAAATTTCAGAGCAAAATCAAAAGAAAAACATCTGACATTTTTCCCATCACAATGTTTTCCATTAAATCTTCTTTACAATAATGAAATCAATCAATGAAAATGATTTTGTTCCCCCCAGATACTTAGAGTCTTAATTTACAAATATACTTTTGTAATTCAACTAATATACATTTAGTTCTACATTTCACTTACCTTTACACTAGGCTATTAAGAAGTATTTTATTTTAGGACACTGGATAAGTTTAATGCTTTGGGGAGGTTTTATCAGTCCTTTTTGCACAGTGATTAAAATGAAATGTGTTGTTCTTAATGTAGCATTATATTTACAATAATTTCTTCTTTTAGAGCCATCCACAGTCCAAAACCCCACTGCCATCCATTCAGCCAGAGATGACTTTCTAAAGGTTTACTGGAATCATGCATCTGGGGATTATGATTATTATGAAGTGGCAGTTGAATATAACAGCACACGTCTTAAAAGTCAGAAGCTCAACAGGACACAAAGTGAATGTGAGTTCAGTGATCTGGTTCCAGGACGTCTCTACATTGTGACCATCAGCACCTGGAGTGGCCAGTACAACTCTACCGTCTCTATATATGGCCGTACATGTGAGTGACATGTTGTAGCATCTGCTTTTCCCATTATCGGGGACATGCACTAATGTTGTCTCAATCTCTTATTAAAAATACATAATATTAAGACACTGGAAATCACTGTCAGTGTGAAAACTACCTTACATTTGAATCTATATCAAGTTCTGAACCATTTGCATGTATCAGAATTATTAGATTATTATTAGATTGCTTCTATTATCCTCATTTGTAAGTCGCTTTGGACACTTCTGTTTTTCAGTCCCGGGTGCTGTGGGTAATTTGTCCCTAACAGAGTATGGAACCAGTTTTCTGAGGGTGAACTGGACGTCTGCTCCAGGAGATGTTGATAACTATGAGGTTCAGATTCTCTTCAATGACACACAGGTGTCACCAGCTGTGAATCTGACCAGTGCAGTTAGGGAACACCTGTTCTCTGCGCTCACACCAGGTCGGCTCTACAAGATCGTGTTGTCTACTCACAGCGGGTCATACCAGCGTGCAGAGATTCTTGAGGGCCGCACAGGTAAGGCTTTACAATGGAAATATTTTGATTGTTAAAGTACAATAATAATAATCATGTTGCTGGGAAAAACTCAAATATCCTTGTTAAACTTGTTAAAATTGAAAACAGCCTTATGAAATTTATTTTACTCCAAAATCAAAAAAAAAAAAAAAAGAAGAGAAGAAATTATATCTAACTATAGTAATGATGGTAGTATACAGTATTATAATGGTCGTATGCATTACAGTAAAGAGAATATGAGGGAAATATTCTTCAGTTTAATGAAAAAGTTGCAATCATCATTTCTCCCCTACTGTGATGTATATCCAAGTGAAATTTCATCTCAAATAAGAAACAGGACATGACTAATTGCTGCGATTGTCTCTCTTCTGCCTATTGGATAACCTTATTTTTGTTTCATTTTAACCTTGTTTTTGAGTAAATATTACACAGTTTTAAATCAATGTAAAATGAAAAATTTTCAGGATAAATAGCATGCAGATATTGACTATTATTAATTATAACTTGAGAGAAGCACAAATCGTGATCGCAATTAAAGAAATAATTGTGAGTAAAATGTGGAGCTAAAAACAACCTGGACATATATTTGTGAAATTCCCCATTTAGATATAAGTTAACAAACTTAAATAATTTTACAATAACATAATGAAGCCATCTATTTTAGCTTTGCATCAAACAGTGGTTTATGAAGTACAATATTATTTAAATAATTTTAAAAAATCACTTGTGCTAAATTTGAACAGATTGAACACTGATTATGTGTAGAATTAGATGTTGAACCTGACAGTATTTGAATCCAAATGTGTCGTTATCATCATCACAGTTGTATATCCTTTGTATAACAGCTGTGTCTCTTTTCCCATTTTGTCACCCAGTACCCAGTCAGGTTCAGAGTGTCCATCTCAGCGCAAGCACCACAGGCAGCAGTCTCAAAGCCTCTTGGTCCTCTGGTGATGGAGATATGGACTTTTACTCAGTGTATCTATTTCAAGGGACACATGTCCAGGACATCAGACATGTTCCTAAACACATCACACAGACAGAATTTCACAACCTGGTACCTGGTCAACTGTACTCAGTTACTGTGCAGTCGGTCAGTGGAATGAAGACAAACAACAGCACAGCTAGTGGCAGAACAGGTGTGGAATACACATATAATTTGCATGTCAGATCTAGTGGAAATATGATACTTCATGAATTTGATGAATACAACAATGTTGTCTCAGGTAGACAAGAAGTGCTTGAAAGCAGAAACTACAGTCTAATGTGTGTTTATGTGTGTTTTAGACCCCTCCACAGTCACCAACCTGCGGGTAGATAATCAACTCAGCACACACAATCTGTTAGTGAGCTGGACGGCAGCTGTGGGCGTTTATGATGGATACAGCCTACAGTTACTAAATGAGAGTGACAGAGTGATCGCCAGCGCTTCTGTGCCCGCTACTAAAAACCACCACCTGTTTAAAAATTTAACTCCAGGAAGGTGGTACACAGCACACATTCAGACTCTCAGCGACACTGCCAAAAGCAAGGACATCACTGCTAAGGGACAAACACGTAAGACACACATCTTGTATAATGCTTTTCACTGTGTATTTACATTACCTCATTGGTTCACCACGCGATTAAGTTTGTACTCTCACTTGATTGAAAAAAAAAAAAAATTAGACCCACACCTGTTATTTATTTATTTAATTTTAGGTCATCATGAAATCAAAATGTACCTTTCTCTCTAATTAAAATAAAATAAAAATTACGAGAATCAAGTCAAAATGTTAAGAGAATAAAGTCAAAACGTTTCGAGAATTTAAGTTGTAGAAATTAAAGTTATGATATTTTGAGAGTAGACTATAGGCTATATTGCACATGCAAATTGAAGCACTGTGAGAAGTTGCCAGGTCACCGTAATTATTTAAATATTGTTGCGTTTGATCAGCCGCATCATCCTGATGATGAGGATGAAGGAAGAGTCAATTTTAAGGACTCACGGAAACAGCTTAATATCAAGAATATGATATTTATTAACAGACTGAACAGGAACAACTTTTTATCTTAACATCAGCTCACACATCCAATCGACATTCCTTTGGGGGGCGCCAGCTCTCTTATTTAACCATTTTTAATACACTACAAACATATGTGGGATTATGAGCAGAAATCATACCATGTGTCGTACTCGCGGGGATAGTATGCTTGGAAATAATATTTCATGTCTTCGATTGCATTCGTTATTTGTTGTGCGCCAGCCACCCAATAGCAATAAGCTTTGTGCTTTTGGTACTTTTAATATAAAACAATGTCTCAGCTTTCAAAATCAGTTTTATATCAAAACTCTTTACTATAATGTCTTTTCAAGCTCTTTAATGTGGTGTGACAGATTGCTGTATTCAAGTGAATCGATTAAATTAATGCGTACTGTTTTCTTTGTGAAAATTCCTCCACCTACTCCGCAAAAACGTCTGTGACATCCAATCTTTCATTCCTCACATGTGTTTAATGTGTTTAAAAACAACAATAAAACGTTCTAAAGGTTGAAGTGGACTCCAGCTTGTTAACATAAGTTATATTTTTGTCATTTCTGAGGTATATAACGTTAAGTGACTATTCACAAGCTGTTTAATTCACGGTAAAATACAGCAAATGATTGTACATAATATTTAACGTCTTCCATTCATTATTTGTAGTGAGCCAGCCACCCAGTAATCGCAATAATTTTTTGCTTTGTTGCTTTTAATATAACACAGCTCAGCTTTCAAATTCGGTCAATTTTATCATGAAATACAAATTCTAAGTGTCAAGTTTATAGCAAGATATAAAAGTGAATGAACATCAGAAGGCATTAACAAAAAAACAAACAAACAAAAAAAACAGTGTAGCCTAATTTAAAGAAAGCAATTTCTCATTGTAACCAGAAAGATTATTGATTCACATGCCGCTTAAACTGAAGCGAATACAGGAATCTGTCATGCCACAATAAAGAGCGTGAAAAACACATTATTTTAAGACATATTTTTTGTATTTCGCTACAAAAATTACAGATTTTAAAAAGATTTTGGAATATCTCCCAGTGCTCCTAGTCCGGGCCATTTGCATGTGCAGTAGGCTAATATTCTTTCAAAATATTCTACATTTAATGTCATAATTGTTATGAATTAATTCTCGTAATTTCGACTTTATTCTCAAAATTTTTCAGCTTCCTTCTCGTAATATTTAGACTTTATTCTCGTAATTTCAACTTTATGCTAAAAATATATTGACTTTATTCTCATAGTATTTTGACTTTATTCTCGTAATGTTTGGACTTTATTCTCGTAATTTCGACTTTATTCTCAAAATATTATGACTTTAATCTTGTAATCTTAGATTTTTAAACATATTTAGTGTGGCACTAAAATGCCATGAAGTGTAGACTGATGTGGGGAAAAAAGTAATTTAAAGCAGTTTAACATAAGGCAGCAACATAACTTTCGCAAGGCATTTGAACAAAAGAACATTTTCATAGTTTTTTCAATTTTATTTAAATTATAACATATCATATTATCTAGCATTAAGAGTACTTTAAGCTCTTCTTCAGAATTCAAAAGATTTTCCAACCAAGTTATTACAGTCTTTCCTAGAATCACTTAATGGCAAAGACAGTTTACATGGCTTGTTCTTGTAATCTCCTCAGGTCCAGCAGCAGTGACCGGGCTACACATATGCTCCAACACAAGCACTGAACTTTCATTCTGCTGGACTGCACCGGAGGGCCGGGTGGACGGGTTTGATCTGTATCTGTACGATCAGGTTGAGACAATGCAGTCTCACAGCACACTGGGAGATAATGCTCTGAGCTGGTCCTTTACACACCTGCTGCCAGGGACGCTGTATAAGATGATAATCACCAGCAGGAGTGGGAAGCTGAGTAGTCAGTCATCTGTATGGGCACGTACAGGTAAATAGTGAAGCTCTATTCAATATGTAATGTTTCCTAGTTAAAATGCTTCACAGTAATTACCTGCTCTCTTTATTTATTAACTTAAGCTGTAAATGTATGCTAAAATATGTATAAAAACTCAACTAAATGATACAGGATGACTTACGTTTTCATATTTTCAATTAATGCTGGGTGGTTGGAGTTAATTAATTAATTCTTCCAAACCCAATTTTCAGTATTCTGTGCATCAAATGGCTGTTAGATTGACATATAAAGTATCCAGCCATTCAGATGTTCTCATTTTTTCAAAGGTTCAAGCTAAAAATTATCTATGAACAATCCAATTTAACTGAAAGTTAACTCAAAATATACAACAATATACATTTCTAAAACTATGAATTAAAAAAAAAAAAGGAATAGAACTAGAATTTAATTTGATATAATATTTCCGTATAGTATATCAAAATTTAGATAAACAGTAAAAATCTGTAGCACTTGTCTCACTTTTATTTAAATTTTGTTTGGATGCCTAAAAAACCTTGTTTGTTTGTTTTTACAGCTCCTGCCTCTGTCATAAACCTCCAAGTCCAGAATCAGGGTCAAATGGACAGTCTTCTTCTGAGCTGGATGCGTGGTCCTGGAGGACTTACTGGATATTCAGTCACTGTGGATGGTTTTGAACAGAGGTTGGGTCCAGAGAGCACTCAGGTGGTCTTCCACAGACTGGTGGCTGGTCGGCTTTATTCTGCTACATTTCAGAGCTGGAGTGAAGATCTGACCAACACTATGACTGCAATAGGGCGCACAGGTCAGTGCTGCTACAAATCATGAAGCCCTAAAGATATGTTTCATATTATAACTGATCTAATGCTATAGTGACAAGCTAATTTCATATAGATTTAAAATGTCTCTATTTTTAAAACAGTATGCCTGTGCTGAAAATCTTTGCCTTTTCTTTTTCTTCAGTGATTCATTTTTAGTGAATAATTACTTAAATTCAGATCTTTTCCTAATTTAAAGCAACAAAGACTTCAAATATTATGGCTAATTAATGAAACTTTCATGATGTTTTTATACTGATTTCTGGTCATTTTGGAGCTCAGCAGCAATTCACTTCCATTATATGGAAAAGAGCAACCAAACCACAACAAATGCACTACAGTTCTGAAAGCTAAATAACATTTATATCATCTAAATGACTTTTATATCACCACAGTTCCTGCACCGCCATCATCAGTGTCTGTTAGCAGTTCTACCAGCTTAGTGGAGATAAAGTGGCATGTCCCAGATACAGGAGACTACGATGATTTTGAAATGACATGGTTTCCTCAGGACACACTTCATGTTTCTGGTCTTCATCCCACTCGGCGGATACTGGAGGGACTTTATCCAGGGCGGCTCTATAATATCAGCCTTCGGACTGTCAGTGGGACAAAACACAGTCCTGTGACCTACAGCAGTCCTGTTTTCCACACCGTCAGAACCCGTGAGTACATTGACCACTAGAGATTACACCAGGATTGCCAAACCATATGATGAAAGTCACTTGTCGCCAGTTTTACATCCTATGGTTAATTGATTATTAATTTAAATGAATTTAAAGTATTAAAGTATGTGATTAATCTGATAAAAAAACATTAAAACCTAACCATGATAGTATAGTAAAACAAAAAAACGCTGTTTTGCTTTGTGTATGGCTCTTTAATTCCAGAACTTTTGGAACTGGCTTGATTCCAGTTTTTCAGAATCATTTCAGTGAGTCAATTCCAAATTAACAGTTTTGAGTCCTGAAAAAAGTCTGTGTTTGTTCAAACTGTCTGTATTATGAAAACTCACACACATTGAAACACTCACTAGTCGCCATCTGCTGGTGTAATGATGTACCCAACAAAAAGAGTAACTGAATGAAGCAGAGAATGAATCTGAATGTGTTTTTTGCTGAAGAGAATCAAAAGTGTCAAAGGACTGGGATGAATCAATCCCATCCCAGCTTTTCTAGAATGTGTAGTAGTTTGGTAACTAAGATAATGAACAAAGTCTATACCTAGGCACTGAAAAAGAACCAGTTCTTTCCAGGATCACCTTTCAGCCATAGTATATGGGAAGTCTGAGGGTTGATAAAAAAAAAAAATAGATATCAAATTTTATCCAATTTTAGTTCAATTTGTGCATGAATTGAAAGCATTCTGTCCTAGGTTTTAACGGACACTAGCTGTTTCTGCTTTCTTATTCAATTCAAAATGAAGAAAATGACAGAAAAGTGTGTGTGAGTTCTGGATCAAGGTTTTAGATACACCAACGTGAGATGTAAATAACTTTTATCCAACGACTTACAAGCAGTTCATCAAAGACCATTGGTTTAAGCGTGTGGGGCGACTAAAAAAGGCTTGCATAAGGGTGCTTCTAGAAAGATGTGATGTTCTCAGCACTTTAGGTGGAGGTTGGAAGCTCATTCCACCAAGGAGGAGCAGAGAGGGTGAAAGTTTTGAAGAGTGAATTTAGGAATATTTGCTCACAAAAGTGTTCACAAGAGATTTCTTTTCTCTATAGCTCCACATTCAACTCAAAGCATCCACTGTTTCCCCCTGAGCTCCACCTCTGTCTCCTGCTCCTGGGCACCTCCAGAGGCAGATTACGACTCTTATGTTGTGGAATGCCGCAAACAAGGATCCGGTATGACGGTGTACACCTACACACTGGAACACGATGCTCTCTCGCAGCATTTTGAAAGGCTGGAACCCTTTAGAAACTACACTGTCTACATCACAGTGGTGTCTGGGGACAAGCAGAGTTCAACCACAAAAACCAGCGTTATCACTATGATCGACAGTAAGTGACAATATACTACAAGCTTGCTTTTTCTCCTTAAAATCACCAACTCTCACTGAAAATTAATCACTGCTGCTCACTTTGTTGCTGCCTAGATGTACCCAAGTTGTCAAAATGCTACGACAGAATCTCAGAAGGTCAATATTTGTGTTTTAGGGCCCCCTGTCCCACCATTGACAGTACGGGTCAGTGAGCAGTCTGCAGTCATCACCCATTTCACCATCCTGTTTAAATTCAACTGCAGCTGGTTCAGTGATGCTAATGGGGCTATTCGTTTCTTCACAGTAATCGTCACTGAGTCAAATGGTACCAGTCATTTTAATACTTGTTTATTTATCTGAGTTGGAATTTATGGCAATATGATCGCCATTTGTCGCTTAAATCTAAGAACTGAATCCAGTCTCATTTCATGTACAGATGATGATAATGTTCTGCCAGAGCAAAGACATCCTTTGCCATCTTATCTGGACTACAGACAAAACCGCTCCATCAAAGCATACCAGACTGGCTACTTTCACAGCCTGTGTGCTGAGGGATCTGACAGCAAGATTCGTGTTTTTGAGATAAACCTGGGAGCAGGGATGAAACGTTTGGGGGGAGCTTGCAAACGGGATCCGGAATCTATCCAGCGTGGAACACATTTCTGTGATGGGCCGCTCAGCTCCAGAACATCATATCGGTACTATTGAACAGCTTTATGTAAAATTTGTTGTAGGATATTGCCTTATGTTGAAGTGTGTAGTGTTCATCCATCTCAGGACCAGTGAGTTTTAATATAAAGAAAAAAGCTGCAGCATAACAAAATTGACCGTAAGTTTAAATTGAACATTAAAAAAAAAATGCTACTGAATATCATATCAAAACTGTTATTATTTATTCATTCTCACATTATTTAAAACCTGTATGACGTTCATTCTTCTGTTGAGCATCAAAGGAGATGTTTAGCATAATGTCATTGGTGCTTTTTTCATACAGTGAAAGAGAATGTCGATGGATCCTGTCAAGGTCTAAAAATGACAAAAAGGTGATTAAATGAGCAATATCACACGAGTAGACGTGAGATATGGCCGTATATCAGCCATATATACAGCTATATCTCACGTCCATGAGTGTGATATTGCGTTTATACAACAGTTCAACACACAGTTTACTAAATATATAAGAAACAACAACTTTAAAAACCCTCTTGTGCGAACTACTTCGTTCCACCACGGAATTCAAATCTCAGTTTGAAAGTTTAACAGCTAAGCCCAAGCCTTTGTTAGTAATTTGAAAACGTCATCTTAGAACTAGTAATTAACGAACGTTGAGTTGCTTCCTTAAAAGCTTATTGTATCACTGTATTATGTAGAGTATTATGAGAGAGAGATGGATTGAACAAGTGTTATTACCTGCATCTGATACAACATTCATTCTTCAGCTCAATCTCATATTCACAATAAAACATTAGTTTGAATGTCCGCTGAGGAAAGCGACATCTTTGTCATAGCGTTAATATCCATTCATCTTTTTAAGGGTGATTTCCAGTGACAGGGCAGCTCAGTGCATTTGTTAGCTGCGTCAAGCTGTTGTTGAAAGTAAAAATAACTTCCGTTTATAACAGCATTTATTTTTCAGTGTAAAAGTCTTTACTGCTGACTTGTCTCTTGTCGGCATCTAATGGCGAAACAATCGCCATCACGAACACAAACACACTATTTCTCAATTCTAAACAGTACTATTAAATACTACTGTTATTTATATAAAATATTAGTTTTTGAATAATAATATTTAATAAACAACAGCAACAGCCATCATAAAAGCTGCTAGGTAATCTAGTCAATACGCACAAAGGCAGCGCTCTGATATAAAGCACTGAATTTACATAAACATGATGTGATTTTGCTCTGGAACAAATAATAGATTAATGAGACCACAGACTCACGTTAGATTTACCCAAAATGAATTATATCTCATGTTTGCCCACAATAGAGACGTCAGAGCCAGTGGTAAAAAGAATATCTGGTCGAGGTGAGGCTTCTCTCAGCGGGTTCATGAGCGCTGAATGCCCTGGAGCTCACATGTCCGAAAACGTTGATGCAAATTTTCGAATAGACGTTATCTTTATTACCAAACCGCATATTTGAACTATAAACAACTACATTCTCACCTGAAAACCTCTTAAGACTACATTCCGTGACACAAAAACAGTAATATTTTTGAAATGGTAGTGGATTTGGGTATCCGCCCAAGCGGAGTGATACAATTGCAAGCGGTAAAACGGCTGTTGGAATTCTGCTGGACAGAAATATCGCACTCTTATTAGCCAATCAGATTGGAGAACCAGAAAGAGCTGTTGTATAAATTAAAATATATCATTAAAATATTGTATTAAGGTGACAGATTTGGAACTCAATATGAGTAAATGAAGACATAATTTAAATTTAACAGAAATCATTGTTTTAACTCAGGTTTGAGATGTGCAATTATGAATATTCACACTTTACTGTTTCAGATTAAGCATTCGTGCCTTCACTCAGCTGTTTGATGAAGAGAACAGAGAATGTGCACATCCCCTTTACACCGACACTTACCTTTCCCTCCCAATAATAACTCAATCAGGTAAGACACTTTTGCTTTTTAGTGTTAGGATAGTTCACTCAAAAATGTCAATTCTGTCATTAATTACTCACCCTCATGTTGCTCCAAACCCGTAAGACCTTTGTTGCATGCGTGTGATCCTGCTGACGCAGGAGCCGGCGCTCTGATTTAGAATGTGGTACTCTCGTAAATGGCAATGTCCTTACCATGTTTCCTTGAATGTGGTAGTTCTGTTGCTGTCTATGCAGGGTCTTCTTTTTTTTTTTATTACATTTTTACTGTTTTTGTCATTTAGCACCACGAAATGGCCTCACAGGAGGAATAACCGCTGCTACATTTCTAGTCACCATGGTGCTCGCTGTGACCGCCTTACTCATTTACAGAAAGAGGGCTCACAAAATGTGAGTAGACACAAACACATTTGTTAACACACAATGTTTGTTGCTGTGCTGATGTTTATTTGTGTCTGTGTTCTTCAAGAGCTGTGCAGGAAAGTCCAGTAATGAAAATGTGCATGTGGAAGGCGTTGCCTACATCACAGATGTGCTCAGGCATAAGGAGGTACCAAAATACTTCATTTTTCTTTATAGTGATGACAGAGGAAAATAAATCATATTCATATTTATAAATCATATTTGGTAAAGTATGACTGATATTTGTGCCAAAACAAAAGAACTAAGGTCCAAAGTCCTCGAAAACATGTTTGTACAAAAATGATTCACTGCAGCATTTATTTTAAACATTTATTATTATAAGCATTATGTCAGTGATTTAGAATTTTCTCTGTTATGCACTAGCCCAGTCCAAGCAGCCTACTTTGAGTCCCATCTTGCTAAACTGCAAGCTGATTGCAGTTACCTTCTATCTGAAGAGTTTGAGGTAATGCACTGCATATAATAAAATCCAAAACTAAATATCTAAGTTTATCAAAGCAGCAAGTCAATATTAGGAAACTTGATAGCATAGTCAAGTCATCATTCCACTTTTCTCTAATCTAAGCTAAACTTTATCATTTGAATGCATTACTGATTAATGCATCAATCTCTACTCAATGTTGCAAAGGGCCTAAAGGAAGTGGGACGGACCCAAACTCAGAATGCTGCACGTCTACTTGGGAACCGAAGCAAAAATCGCTACAACAATATACTGCCCTGTAAGTAGACAAAAATGATAGTGTAAGTAAAATACAAGCATTATACATTTACATCTCAAAGTATACTAGACTTGTCATGATAAAATAATTTTAACACGGATATCGGCATTCAAACTGATTATACCAGTATAGTTAGTGCTAGTTGGACACTAAGTGGTGTTATGGGGTCTTTTTTATGGGTCTGCAGACGACTCAACGCGGGTAAGACTGTCTTGCTTGGAGGACGACCCCTGTTCAGACTACATCAATGCCAACTACATACCCGTAAGTTGAACATACGTTCTTCATTTGATTGTTCATTAGCTAAAAACTGGGTGGAATTGTGGGTTGTGTGGTGGAGTAGTCAAAGATGGAGGTTCATGGAAGCTGTGGATTTTGACACCTAGCAGCGTGGACGCAACTTTATAAAAATGTAAGTGTTTTGGTTGCTGATCAAAAAAAGTGCGATATTCAGTGTCAATATTTACAGTACGTTCAAACATCCCCCTTAACTGACATCTTCCTACAAAAGAATAAACTAAATATTTGTACCCTGTTCATGAACAGCACGCAAGTCTCAGAGCAGTCAACGGTCCTTTCTGTCCTCAGACTCAAAAGTATTTCTGTGTCTGTTTAACAGGGAAACAATTTTAGATGGGAGTATATTGCCACACAAGGGCCTCTCCCAGGTACCAAGGATGATTTCTGGCGCATGGTGTGGGAACAAAATGCGCACAGCCTTGTAATGGTGACCCAGTGTGTGGAAAGGGGCATGGTGAGTGTAGAGGCTTCTAGTGCAGTTTTTCTGGTGATTTGTGCTGGTTTAATGTCATATTTTTGTGATTCAGGTGAAGTGTGATCGATACTGGCCAATCGACAGTGAGCCTTTGTATTATGGTGATGTTGTCGTGCAACTGCTTTCTGAGAAGATCCTCCCAGAGTGGACAATTCGGGACTTCAAGATATCATGTGTAAGTGTCAAATAAATGGATATATTGTAAGGATATACGAATATTACTTATTAGGTTATTACAGTGTCTTGAGAAGGCATTCATACCCCTTCATTTTTTCATGTTTTGTTATGTTGCAGCCTTATGTTAAACTGCTTTAAATAATGTTTTCCACATCAAGCTACACTCCATACACCATAATGACAAAGCACAAAACTTACAACTTTGTAAATATATTAGAAATAAAAAACTGAAATGTTTCCTTTGTATTCATACACTTTTCTGGGACACTTGAAATGTAGCTCAGGAGCACTCAAATTGCTTGTAGAGCAAAGGTATCTTATATTTCACTCTATAATGACTGCTGGGTTCATTTTCATGCTGAATAGTATCTTTTCTTCTCTTGAGGTAAAATAAACAGTTTGGGAAGGCTGTTTGTAAAGTTAATTTTAAAATTTTGTAACCTACAATTCAGTGGTACAGAAACTCTTTGAAGCATATATAAATACATAAAGTGCATGTCTGAATGACTATAACATAGCAGCTATAAGTAGTTCTGAAAAATTTGGTTTGTGAACAGTTTTTGAAGATGAGATGATGTGATGCAAGATCTTTTTTCAGGAGGGTCAGATGAGATACCCAAGGACGGTGCGTCAGTTCCATTACACCATATGGCCAGATCACGGCGTACCGGAAACAACCCAATCGCTCATTCAGTTTGTGCGAACAGTTAGAGATTATATTGACAGAACAACCAATCCTGGAGTTGCTGTAGTACACTGCAGGTATCTGTGTATCACCTAAACAACTTTAACAGACATTTCAAGGTGTTCACACTCAAAATATATTTACATTGGATATGTTTTTCTCTCTCTCAGTGCTGGTGTGGGCCGAACTGGCACTTTCATTGTGCTCGATCGTGTTTTACAACAACTAGACAGGAACTGCACAGTGGACATTTATGGATGTGTGTTTGATCTACGCCTACATCGCTTATACATGGTACAAACTGAGGTATGAGTCTGTCTGTATAGCAACATCAGCAACATTTATATTGATGTCAAACTAGCATTACTTTATCAGATAATTCCAATTGAATACAAGTATACTAAGGAATGCTAAAGTACTGGTGCCCTACACAGGCAAAACATAGTACCTATGGCATCACTGGAACTGAGAAAAATGGCTTTTTATTGATTTGATCATTTTGTCATTTTCGTTACAGTTGTAATGTTGACTTCCCTGTTCTCATAAAATTATAATTGTCATCTTTGGTGTGAATTGGCCTTATGACACCCAATTTCAGTCAGAAATCAATTGCCTAAATGTGTAGTTGCTCTGTTTTGCATTTTGTAGGTGTAATGTGTTGGTTTATAAGCACCCTAATATGATGGACTTCTCTTCTGCAGGCTCAGTATGCTTATATCCATCAGTGTGTGCGAGATGTTTTGAGGGCTCGTAAACTTCACTGTGAACGAGATAACCCTCTTTTCCCCATCTACAACAACTTATTGTAAAAGTAAGTATTGCATGTGTTTATGTTTCACTTAAACACCTTATGGATACAGTTGTACAGTTCTGTTTGTATGTGTGTATATATATATATATATATATGTGTGTATGTATGTATATGTATATACAGTCAAACCAAAATTTATTCAGACACCTTCAACATTTATATGCTATAATCAGAAAATGGTAATAAACTAGGACAAGAACTCAGAGTTAAACTGTGTCAGAACAAATTCATCTTCAAAATTAACTTTGATAGAAAGGTATTTAATGGATTACAATCAACCAAAAATTCAGACAACTATTGATACGTTGACCAATTACCAAGCAATGCTTAATTTTGTTCAGTCTGTGGTGTAAAAAGGTCACATTAGTAAAACAAAAACACTTGGTCAGTGTCATGGTCAGGTCAGTGTCTGAATAATTTTTGGTCCAATTTTTTATCAGTTTTACTGGTAGGCCACTGTATGAAGAATTTTTGGGTATAATATGTCACAGCTTATTTTATTTTGCTATCCTCACTTATCCTCACAATATATATATATATACAGGTGCATCTCAATAAATTAGAATGTCGTGGAAAAGTTAATTTATTTCAGTAATTCAACTCAAATTGTAAAAACTCGTGTATTAAATAAATTCAGTGCACACAGACTGAAGTAGTTTAAGTCTTTGGTTCTTTTAATTGTGGTGATTTTGGCTCACATTTAACAAAAACCCACCAATTCACTATCTCAACAAATTAGAATACTTCGTAAGACCAATAAAAAAAAACTTTTTAGTTAATTGTTGGCCTTTTGGAAAGTATGTTCATTTACTGTATATGTACTCAATACTTGGTAGGGGTTCTTTGACAGTGGCCTTCAGCTCATCTGCATTTGGTCTCTTGTTTCTCATTTTCCTTTTGACAATACCCCATAGATTCTCTATGGGGTTCAGGTCTGGTGAGGTTGCTGGCCAGTCAAGCACACCAACACCATGGTCATTTAACCAACTTTTGGTGCTTTTGGCAGTGTGGGCAGGGGCCAAATCCTGCTGGAAAATGAAA